>CABFOW010002324.1:0-68551 GCA_902141385.1 Timema californicum
TAAAAACAAATTAACTTTAAATAACGATAGTCAACATATTGTATTACACAATGAGATCAAATAAAATTACCTGGGCATAAAAAGAACAGTATTTATATATACTTAAAAATTATATAATCTTATTACTTTTAAACTGCTTGTACGTTAAAATATTTCATTGTGTACATCTCATATGAATATATATTTATAATAAATTAATTGTTACTTTACCTTAATAATGTTACATGAAAAGCATAAAATAGCAAGTTTGACCTCTTGTAACTCGTGGACTGTAAATATGCGAGATGATTGTATCACTTTTTATGGCTAAAATTATACACTTTTAAATTAGTGCAATAAAATTTTAATAGAAGTTGCCTATCCGTAAACTAGCGGCCAGTAAAGATTGGGTTTCTGATGTTTATGTAATTACGTTTTATTCTGTGAGTTTTAAAGATAACATTGGGAAAAAAAATACACAAACTCTTAAATAATTCTAAAAATCGTTTTATATTCTCAACTAATTATTTTTTTATAGATCTAAGCATAGTTTTTTAAGTTATTTTATAAAACATCTTCTATAACTCAGGCTATTTGGTTTAGTCACTAAAATGGCATTTAGGAATTTTATTGCAAGAACGTAGATTTTTTTTATAACCCTGCGTATTACTACCCATCCAGGCTAAACGATTTTCTAATAATTACGCTAATGGTTTTAGGAATTATGAGAGCTATATTTATAGGAAGTGTATCCGCATTTATGTGGAGGAAGAGTGGAAAACCATTTTAGAAAAAACCCTTAGAACATCCGACCGAGATTCGAACCTCAATCTCCCCATCATCGGCAGTGGTACGTTAGACCATGCAGCCATCGAAACGGGTAAGGAAGTATGTAGGTTAAAAACATGTCCGTGGAAACTTAGGTTTATCTAAAATAGGACCAAGAAAAGGGGGATTTTAAAATACAAGTCAATTCTGTCCCAGCGAAAAATGTTGAGTTTGTTTATACTCGTAAGAGGAAGAGGATAAGTGTTTATCAGGATGTACGCAAGAGGCCTCGCAGCAGGAAATACTAATCTTCTTTCCTCTCTTTATATTTCGTACATCGGAGTATGCTTAGAGTTTCAAAGTTCCTCAAGTTAAGTTTCAACCCGTTTTAGAAAATAGCTTCGAGTTCACTGATTAGGCAACGTCGTTAGTCGGTAGTTAAAGAAGATTTTTTATGGCATGGAACAAAAAAAAAGTTACAAAAAAATTATTTCGAAGATTACTAATAGATACACTTTAATCTTGATGCACGAAAACACGCAATATCCAACAAATTTAAGAATATAACTTTCTCTTTATAAGTTCTAGTTTCTCTTCGACTTTCACTCTTCACAAAGAAATAGAGTTTATATTTCTTAGCACCAAAAATGGGTTTTTTACTCGTGACTGCTTCGTCACTATTCTATCTCTTGTTCTACTACACTTCATCCAGAATTATTCTCTGTTTCACTTTGTCCGATTTTTGTTATTTTGTTTCACTAATCCTAGATCCCTTTTATCTAGGTCGTTAGTTCTAGTTTACCTCGTATTCATGTTTCCCTCGTATTCTTGTTTTGTTCGTCTCTTTAATTCTGTTTTTCTTTGTCACTTGTAGTTTTTGCTTTCTCTTTTGAAAGTTTTTTTTTGTGGGGACTATTTCGTTGTTTCTGTAATTTGTACCTTATATCTGGTGCGAACTTTTTTTTTCTCTCTCTTCCCTATCCAGTACTTTCTCTTTCCCCCACCAGTTTTTCTTTATCGTCTTCTCCGTCTTGGTGTGTGCGCGTTGCTATCGTAACTTGCGAGGTTAGACCCGCGGGTCGATACTCAACTGTTCGCTATCTGCTCGCATCTCTCGCTATCTCACGACTCATACAATGAGGGGACGCGAGGCCACAAAGCTCCTTGCGACGCCCTTCTCGAGAACAAAAGGGAAAGTACTGACTTTTCTTTGAATAGAAGTGGGGTCAAAGGTGGAAGAGTGGGGAGTAATGAGTGAGGAAAATAGTGGACGAGTTATGTAAATCTTGGTTTCAAAGACGAGGACTTATGGTGAAAAGATAAATCTAAAGTTTTCTAAGTTGTTTATGAAAACATTTGATTTGGTCTGATGAAATAATATTTTGCAGACAATCTATTTAATGAGTGTAACCAGATTAAATCTATGAAATTGAGTATAAAAATTTAATATTTTCATGAACTTGAATGAAATAAAATTAATGTCATTATTAAAATTTATCAAAACAAAATATTTTATATTAAATTAAATCTTATACCTTTTATATAATTACAATATTATAATAATTATTACTGGAAATCTAGTTACACTAGTCTTAAAAAACAAACAGTAGTGGAACTTTAAAAAATGAGTATTAAGTTTAATATATTCAAAGTAAGTAAACCTCTAATAAGATATTTAAAAGAAAATTAATAATATTTGTATAGCCATGACTTCAAGACAAACTTTAATTTTGTAAACTAAAAAAGGCCTTTCTTCCCATTTTTTTTTTAGAAAAGATATTGCCACACAGAAATTTTGAAACTTAATTATTCATCTTAATTGTTCTATTTTATATTTCATAAATATATTTTAGTGGAATAAATATATTATTTTCATGTATTGGCTATGTGTTTTCACAAACATTATTATTTGAAACTCTGATAAAATTTATGTAAATTTAAAGATATAGGGATGCTTTTGGTTGTTGTTGAAAATTTAGGTGAAATCAGAATGAAAATGGATGGAAAGAGTTATTTATTTTCAATAGTGTGTCACTAATTTTCACCCACTGTCACGGAGGGAAAGTTGCGTCTTTTCTTCTAATAATTTTGACTTTGTCCCATGAAATTTCATATAACTTTCTTGTTCAAGATGGGGATACAGTTGGTGAAGTAAGATATGACACTCTACCGCGCAGGATGATGTGTAAGCGAGAGGGGTGGTATTTTAGAGACGACTGAATTGTACCCATTTGGAATGTTTACCATCCCAGTATTTCTCAAACAAGCGACCTTTTTGAAATGGTATTGTACCCACTAGAAATATCAAAGTATCTTGTCACACTTAGCATAAGAATTAAAACTTTATATCTGCCATTTGTGGATATTATTCCAGTTTTTCTTTAGGTTTACTTGTTTGAGAAATTCTCGAATGGATATTATTCCAAATGTATACAATTCCGATTTCAGTGGCTATAATTCCGGTGGGTGAAATTCCTATTTTTGTGGATATAGCGTCAGTGGGTACGATTCCAATTTTTCACTAATGTCTTTTGTTTGAGAAGTACCGGAATAATCACCATTCCAAATGGAACAATTTTGATTTTAGTGGGTATAATTCCAATTTTTCAATAAGGTTGATTGATCGAGACATACTGGAATGGATACCATCGCGAATGAATACAATTCCAATTTTAATGGGAATAATTCCAGTGGGTACAATTACGATTTTTCAATACGGTCACTTGTTTGAGAAATACTATAACGGATACCATTCCAAATGGATACAATTCCTTTTTAGTGTGTATAATTCCAGTGGGAACAATTACAATTTTTCAATAAGGTCGCTTGTTTGAGAAATACTAGAACGGATACCATTCCAAATGGTTACAATTCCACATACCGTATTGTAATATGGAGATAAAAGAAACAGTTGATTATTTGTTTATAAAGTTTTGTGCTACATTTTACACTTATTACATTTGTAACAAATAACAACCCACACCTTTTCAATGTCGTCAAACATAAACAAGTGAAGCTACAAGATAATGTGTTTGGGTGAACAATAGATACCCCAGAACTCAATCACAATTTCGCAACATAATTGTACACTTTTATTATCCTACAATTTCTTCAAGCATATGCAGATGTACCTACACGCAAGCTTAAAATGGCATGAAGGGGGAAAATTCAGTATTTTTCAGTTTTCATAGCAAATACTTTATTGAGACAAAATAAATCAAATTCTTCTCCGATAGAAAAATAAAGTTGGATTTTATTTGCATGAGGATATCAACAATTCTTTAATATCTGCCATGAACTTATTATCATTTGATGTTAAACTTTTTAAATGAAGGAAAAAAAATTATCATCAAATATTAGGACACCTTAACAGAAATTCAACAACTGTCGAGTTTACCATGTGAAGAAAATTAAACTATTCAATTGGATACAGATTTGATTTGTCTTGCCAAACAATTTATTTTATTATAAAAATTGCTAAAATACTGCCCTTTGTATCACAATCCTTGGCATCTCCCCTTTAAAGTTTCGTGTCAGTAGATTCGTTGCCAATAAAAAACTGCGTATCCGTCTGCCAAATTCACAGGAATAACTCTAGGTGGCATAAAGAGATAAAACTTACACGTTTGGTTAAAAAAAAGCATTCTTTATTGTGATTTCAAAACCTCTTTAAACCTTTTAAACATGAAACTAGGCGGTGAAAATTTTGCTAGTAGTAGTAATGTACAAAGAAATATTGTAAACTAAAACATTATCTTAATAAAATTATTACTTTTTATATAAATAAAACAAACAAAATAACACGCACTTGAAAATTGTATTCCTAGTTTAAATTGTTTCTAAATTAATAGGAGCTATGACGTGAAATAAAACACATATTTTAGCTAAAAACATTTAGTTTTGTAATCTTCGACACACACATTATTGAATTTATCCGAAACAATGTGTGGTTTGTATTTTCTGCCAACACCTCCATTTCAGTTTAATTAGACACTTCTAAGACTATCTGTTCCGTTCCTCTGAATATACTTCTCTTCTTATGACTTCAACAGCTAGAGACAATACGTTGTACAAGTGGCTAGAAGCCCATTATAATCAATCGGTCTGTAGTAAATATACCAAGTGTTTTTGAGAGCATCTGCTTGTTGAAGGATGGGAACCTTTATTTCCGTCAGATTTCAAACTTGGCATGCATGACATGTTTTATTTTGGAACTAGCTACAAGCTTCTACCATACCCCGACATTCCGCCCCTCCCTCTCCCACCCCTTTTTCTATCTACTAAAATAGCAGCATCATGCCAGCATAATGCGGGGAGCTTATTTCCCCTAGTTTTATTTCTGTATTTAGCGGACCCTTTATGACCCCAATGATTGTGTTATCTCACGACTTACAAACTAAATGGAAGGAGAGGGGAAAATCATTTTGGGAGGAAAAAAACTTTAACACTGCAAAAAGGGAAGTAATAAATTTAACAATGACAGATTTAAGACTATATTAGAAATTATATCTGGGATCCTTAGTTCATCAAGAAAACATGTTACTGACTGAACAAATTATGAGTGACCTAATTAAAATATTTATTCTAATTCTAGTTTTTTTAAATCATAGGCCCATATAAATTCAAATTTTATCCTGTTTATTTTATCGTGACCCTTCAGAAAGTGAAAGTATCGTGGTCACCAAAAAATCAAATTCAAGACTTTTATGGATATCGACGTTTCATGACTCACTGAGCCCGAAAAGGGTTTTTCTAAATGCTGTCATCTGTATGTACAGTGTACATGTCCTGGTCTAGAGCTGAAATTGTTTTATTTATCGGTCTAAAACTTGGTATTTAGGGTTCTTATAAGGTTCCCCAGAAGGATTATAGGAATTATTATACATCTAAACCTAAAATTAAGAGTAGTTTACTTAAAGAAAAAAAGAAAGAGAAAATTTAATTTTATCAAAATTCCCATCTGGACGTTTATTAACATTACAAACCAAATAGTGCGTCTAATTTTACCACGAAAATGACTCAGAGGATACTTTACATATGGGGATATCTACAATTTTGAGCATATATCTGTAACTAATTGAGATACGATATACCTTACTTTAACAAAAAAAACTTTTATTTGATTTTTTTTATAAAGCAAATAGTTTCCGAACTTTAAGCAACTATTAAAAAATATACAAAGGTCTGGAAACTGGAGAGATTTTGTTATGCTCTTTTTTGGACCAAGATGATCCTTTATTAATAATAAGTTTTTGTAACAGTGTATTTAAGTTATACACTATGTATGAAAGAATGTGGTATTTTTTTCATTTTCTCTGCAACAATATATTTTCTTTTGTTTCACGTATCTTGTGAGTTTTAAGAAAATTTCTTCATTTTTAGGTGAAGGAATGGGAATGTCTGTGCGGTGCACTTTATAACTTAATTTTAATGTGACAGGCCTGCTCGTTCAAACTATTCGAAGCTTTAGCTAATACTAGGACTCAAGATGATGAATGAAATACTACATTTGGAGTATTACGCTGTATGGAGTAGAAACTTAGACTCTCAGGGAGATAGAAAATAGATAATTGTCGGGCTTTGAAATGTAGTGCAGGAGAAGACTTGGAAATATCAGGCGGACAGACAGGGAGACAAATGAAGTCCTAACAAAATTGGGTGAGAAAAGAACCATTTCTTATGTGATTCTTCGGTACAAAGTTAACTAGATAGGGCACATCCTTAGGAGAAATTGTCTTCTACAGGACGCCATAGAACGAAAACTTGAGGCAAAGAGGAGCCTAGGAAGAAGGGGATTCAAATATTGGATAACTTGAAGGAAAGAAGAAAATTCTGGGAGCTGAAGGAGGAGGCAGAGGACAGAGCATATTGGCGGTCTAAGTTCAATGACAGAAGGAATGGACTTATCGTAAGACAGAACACGTAATAATAATAATAAAAAAACGCCTTTAAGTATTAATGAAGTTTCTACACGTATTTCAATTAGTTAGCCTTATGTATTTTAGTATTTTCAGAAGTATGGTAAAACATCAGTGTATTTATTAACAGTTTTTCAGTGTTACCAACTTTTATTACAAATTGTCTTGTGGCATGTTTAGAACACTTTAAGGTATCTGTTACACCTCTTTACAGGAAACTTTTATCACTTGAAACTTATTTAAGGCGAGAAAGGAACAAACACTTTTAAAAGTTATTAACGTGACAGTAAAAGTTGTGAGAAAAAGCAAGCTTTCATACAACAGAAATATATTTTTTTAATTTTTAAAGATAAGAATAACGCACACTAATTTCAAATACATTTTCAGATCATATCCAAAATGATAAATTAGTATATTCTTGGCTAAATTTAGGATTTACTCTTTCCCAGGGATAAGTTAATGATTGAGAACCTGAATGTTTTGTGTGTTTTGTAAAACTAAGTTAGATTGTAATCCATGTGGTGATATAATAAGTTGTTTCAAAATTGTCACGTTAAATGTAAAAATGAATAAGTACCCTACGAGATATTATTGATTTCCTTTCGTTAGTTGGTAAAAAAATAGAATTGATGGTAACACGGTATATGGTGTCAGGCTCGCAATATACTGGGTCTAAGTTGACGAAAGATTGAGGTTTGAATCTAGGCTAGGTCCACTGGGAGCCGGGGTAGTTTATAAATGTAAGTTATCTCTTTGTTTTTAACGTCCACTGGCATACAAATGCGTATGTTTTCCTCTGTTTTACACACCTAATCTTTACTGCTTGGATAAAGAAGTTGCTGGAGAAAGAACAAATTAAAATAATTGTTCGAGAATTTAATTCCTTGGTACGACTGCTGTTTCTTTGATAGAAATAAGTTATCAGACCATGTCCACCTCCCCCTAACATGTCTTACTACTAATTTGGTCTACACCTAATTTCATAGCTTAGGGAACCACAGGTCTTATGGGGAAAATATTTATCTTCGCTCTCTCTCTGTTACTTGTCGCCAAACCTTCAAGCTTTCGTTTGTTGGGAAGTGAGGGGGGAGGGTTTACTTAGAAATCCATCATTATAAACAATGTGGCATGGGGAGGTTGGAGGTTCAATTGACAGGCAAACACATTTCTTCTCGGTGTACAACCTTTTCTAGAAACATTAACTATTTCTACAATAGTTTTTTTTTTCACGATTGAAGTATATTAACGTTTCTCTATTCCCCGCGTAATTATGCTTAAACTATTTTATGTATATAGCTTTTTTCCTCATAATTAATATACAAACAATATGGATTGCCGTTTGAGTTACTGATCAAGTTATGTCTTTACGAATTTAGGTGTCGACTCTTTTCACCATTGCCCTTTCTTTACTACTTAATATTTTCCTCTTGGAATGTAATTTCTTGTAACAAACAGGAGACTCCATAATTTTTACTATATTTTAACTGTTAACAATACACTATTATTAAAATAAATATATTAATATACACATAAGATTATAATTTTACAACTTTACGGCAAAAAAACAACAAAACAACACACAACCAACCAACACATACACACAAAATCGTAACGTGATCAATAACAAATATTTTTTTACACAAAGTACTATTAAAATATGTGAGTGTTTATTTAGTGAGTGTTTTTGAGCTGGTTATTAGGAACGCGAGACTCAGACTACTGTAACTTTATGACTGTGCTGAAGGAAGAAGCACCAAGTACTGACAACGACAGCCCAGCATTGCCAAATTTGATATACATTCGAAGGAAGACTGATCACGGAAAACAAAAGAATGACAACACTGTTGCTCAATAGTAAGCATGCAGTTCCCTCAGCAATGAAATCAGGTGTATTTGCATTTAATTAAACTAATAGGTGAAGAATGAGGAGGCTAGAACATAGATAAAATATATCGGCATTTGCATAGAAAGAGATTTGGAAACTATTTTATAAAAAAAATACCCTTAGTACATCAGTCCAAAATGCTATACCCATCACTGACAAACCAGAATGAATGAGCATGACGTTTACTCCACGTGCCCACCTATGTGCATCAGGTTATACCTACCTGTGTTGAATTAAAATATTAACCTTTTCAAATATATCAGCTTTTTTTTTACATCCCTTGCTTATCTAAAGTTTTAACGAGTGTTTTAATATCCCGAGGCTGAGGGTTAGGGTGTGAAACTTAACGCCTCGAAGGTCATCAATCATCGAGTGGTGATGGAGGTGAGAGTTGGTCAAGTTACCGTTGGCTGACCTTTTGAAACCCACCATCCCTCCACTCCAACCTACACAGACCATATAGTCTCATCCTGATTACAGTTTTAAAGAAGATGTAACCAAGCGTCTCACTTCACCGTGATGTAATAAGCTAGACACTTCCGCGTCGGTGGGCACGATGACTCAAGTGTCAAGTTCATCTTGTTTAGCACCGCGTCTTACTACCCGTTCGGGTTATACGCTTTATGTACTAATTACTCTAATGGATTGGGAATTGGGAAGGTTGAATTAGAGGAAGTGAACCCGCATTTGCGTGGAGGAAGAGTGGAAAACCATTTAGGAAAAACCACCCTCAGTTCACCCGACCGAGATTCGAACCTCNCGATCTCCCCGTCCTCAGTAGTAGAGCTCAACACGACAAGCGCGTTAGACAACTACGCCACCGAGGCGGGTAAGTTAATCTTATATGGTTTGCTAGTGACAGGGAAGATTGGTGGTATTCCAAGGAATTTTTCCCTAGATTATATACCCTTCATACAAATGCCAGTACACTTCCTTTAAAAATCAACCTTCTTCATCGTTACCATATTAATGTGGTTAAATACGAATACAGTAGCCCTATGGCTTCTTTGGTGCTGACTGACAGCTCACAGCTTTGAAAAGTTGACAGACCAAATTATGTATCCCTATGCAAAAACATGTGTTTAGCAGCTGTCACATCTGACAGTCAAAATTTAGGTATATACCTAAATGTTGATTGTCAGAAGTCAGCTGTGAACTGTCAGTCAGCACTAAAGAAGCCATGGGGCTACTGTAGCTTGACTGGGTAGTAAGGAGAGATACTAAACACCACAACTATACTTTGAAATTAGATTGTTTAGTAAATATCCTTGTAGACTGAATGTGTACTGAAACCGCACTGGTAGAATTTGTGTGCCCGCTTTGTAGTATATCAGAAGCGCACAAGGTAGGTGAATTAAAATCTCACCATCGTTTGTACTCTCTGAGAAAGGGCACCCATGTGGGTTTTCCTAATGGGGGGGATCAGATCGGAATACCATCTTCTGGGGGTGTGGCACCCCCTCCTCCTCGAGAGAGAGAAAATTTCGAGAATTAACCTTGCGGGAAGGAATTTTTAGAGCATCTTAACATAATTCTAAGTTAATTATATGAGCTTCCTGTGGTAATTTTAGCCATCCCCCCAAAAAAAAAGTTTCAGAAAAATTAACCAACGAATAAAATTTAAGTTGTAGCTGAAAACCCATTGGAAAGAAACATTATATTCTTTACAAGTTAATTGAACAGAATAAAATGAAAAGAAAGCTGTTGAAGAGGTAATGAGGGAGAATCTACATTTTATCATTTCTATCTCTGTTTATTCGAATATTGCTGATTCAACGTTGTTATCAAATTGCAACCAAGTACTTAATATATAATTTTATTTTCCCATAAAAAATAATTAAATTAAAGTAAATATTGCATTGGGATATGGAGGCCTCAAACATTCCCCCCCCCCCTTCTTATCATCCTTTTATGGGCGTCTATGTCTGAACCCTATATGGAAACACCGCTTGTTAATTACTTATTTCGAAATCATTCCTTCAACAGATGTGAGCTATGGATGGCCTATGGATATGGTGGTGACAGGGTCTAATAAAGGCAAGAAATGTATATTATTCGGATATTAAAAGTCGTGTGAGTTTTATGAATTAACTAGTTATCAACCTAAACTGACCTAATCTAGCTACCCGCCTCGGTGGCGTAGTTGGCTAACGCGCTTGTAGTGCTTAGCTCGACCGCTGAGGACGGGGAGATCGAGGTTCGAATCTCGGTCGGGTGAACTGGGGGTGGTTTTTCCTCAATGGTTTTCCACTCTCCCTACCTTTCCAATTCCTAATCCATTAGAGTAATTAGTACTTAAAGCGTATAAACCGAACGGGTAGTAAGACGCGGTGCTAAATATATTATTACTAATCTAGCTTATCCTCTCTTGTAAAAAGAAAGGGTTGTTTTCCCTTGTAACTTTATTATTTTATTGTAGTTATTGTAAAGATTAAAAGGTTTGTTTACTTTACATGTTTTCCATGTTGCCACGTTATGCAGTTGTTTTTTACCTGTGCACTTTTTATCCATACCATCGTGTTCTTTTGATATGAGGTTTCTCCATCTTGTGTGGTTTTCAATGTTCTGCCTTTTAGGTTATATAAAAATAAATGTTAAGTAGCCCACATGAAGAAAAATTGACTTAATTTATTTTCCAGTTGTCAAAACCGACACCATCTGTCAAAAGCGACAACAGCAAAAGTCGATGACGTGTTAAACGAAAACATTCTAGTAAGTATAGTGGGTTTTTGAGATGGTAGATTGCCTCACGAGTGATTCACGTGATATAGGATGTCAGGATCGCAATTGGATAGAATTTCGGTGATGGGGAGGTCAGAGATCGAATCTAGATTGGGTACACTGATGGTTTATCACTTGTAGCTTTTAACTATTTATGAATCAAATAGCCAAAGCTATTATTTTTGCATTTAAGTGAGTATTACTCCATCTACATATCATATTCTGAAAATTGAAAAATGACACCTGGACACGGGAATCGAGCCCGGGACCTTTGGCTTAGTACGCCAATGGTCATACCACTGAGCTATCCAGGATGAGTGAAAAATAAAGTATGACCATGACCTTGATAGCTCATTGGTAAGAGCATTGGCGTACTAAGCCAAAGCTCCCGGGTTCTATTCCCGTGCCCAGATGTCATTTTCAATTTTCAGAATATGATATTTTAACTATTTACTATTCATACTGATGCGAGTACATCTCCTCTAAAAACAATTACTCATACTCACTCTATAGAGTAAAACCAATAGTGAACCTTGATTTAAAAATTGTAAATTAAAAATAAATAGATAAAACATTATAAAAATATTAGTTGTTTATTGTAATCCAACTCACTTAAAATTTAAACCCTGCAACGAAGGGAGAAGTTTTAAATTCAATTTCAGCCAGACCTTTCCAAATAGGTTCCTATATAGTTTTTATAAACATTGTAAAGTGCAACTGGCCACCTATTTGGAAATTAATTATAGAACGACAATATAAATATTTCTCTTCAAATGCCATAGAAGCTTTTTACTACCAACTCTAACTAAAAAAGTCACTAAATATAGTGCTATAACCGATCAAGTGACAAAACTGATTTATGATGGTTATAATGATATTTAATATAATATTTAGGGGTGTACTGGCAGTTTCTAAGCGTTCCGGTACTACAAATATGACGGCCCTTAGCATACATTCATAAATATTAATGAAGTTATAAGGTGAAATGGTGCGGCGAATTGTCTACATTTTTATAATTAGTAGATTTAATCTCGAGGCCATTTCAAATTCATACATTATCATTATCATTATTATTATTATTATTAGCACCGCGTCTTACTACCTGTTCGGGTTATACGCAGGTACATTATTGATAATTATGTCGATATTCAACCCACTTGAAACATCAGCTATTATTTTTTACTTAAATAAGCGAAAATGTTTATAATTTGTCAGACAATAAAAGACACTTGAATACATTTTTGATATATTTAAGTTTTTAAAATGATCCTCCACGCGTTACTTGTGTATATTATAATCAATATTCACTAAACTAATGATGTTTATGTTTGGCTTTAGAAATTGTTTATAAACAACAACCTAAAATGACAAACGATACGGTCTTATATTTAATGCCATTGTATATCTTCACAAATTATGTACTCTAGGCACTCTCAGACTTAATCACTAGAAATTTAGATTACAATCAAATTAAATCAAATCAATGGCTTAGAATTGAATGCATAACGCTTTATTTTACTTTTAAAACGTTATGATGGCCCAAATAAAACCAGACCACTGGTATATCTCCATGTGTACCGGTGGCCCAATCCACCTCTGAATATATTATTATTATTATTATTATTATTAGCACCGCGTTTTACTACCCGTTTGGATTATACGCACTTACGCTAATGTTTAGTGGTAGGGTGGTTGTGAGCTTAAATGGAGGACCTACAGTTTAACGTGGTATCCGAACCGCGGTGGAGGCCAGGCATTCCACACATGCACAAGTTGTGATTAGTATAAAGTTCTGATTGGTTAAATGGGTTAGTGTGGGGGTCGTGGTCGTTATCCGCTAAGTTCTCCTTCGACCCTCAGATCGTCTGAATTATGAACATATTCTTTTGATAGTTATATAGATGAACTAGAGACCACAAAGGGCTTGAACCAAGGTCTATTTGACTCGGCAGTTAGTTTTTAATAACCACGCGTATACACGACCCATCGCACTGTTCTACTTCCTGGCTTGTAATGACTCGGAGAACACGAGCGCGTGTCTGTAACGAGGAGAGATGTGTCGTGATGGACCGGCATTGATTGCTCGCAGGGGAGGGGTATGAGGAGGGGTCAAACCTGCGCGGCTGCCCCGGCGCGGTCTACGCCGCACCTCTCTTGCGCCCCTAGTAGCCTCGAGACGAGCGCGGGCAACGGACCGACACAAGAAACCATGGTGCGTGTCTGAGGGGGGTGCGGAGGATAAATTAATCAACTAGCCCACTGCGACCATGAAGACGACTCTCAAACCCACGTTGTTGCTGCTAATCGCGGTAGTCGCTGGGGGTCCAGGAGTCGAGGCCGCTCAGAAAAACTACACGCAACAATGTTCGGATGGTCTTCTGCTGCCCCGGTGGATGCCGCAGGAAAACCTGACCGTCGGAGACCGGATAGCGAGAGGTCTTGTCTATTTCTTCGCCATGATATACCTCTTTATCGGGGTGTCGATAGTCTCGGACAGGTTTATGGCGGCCATCGAGGTCATCACCTCACAGGAAAAGGAGATCACAGTCAAAAAGAAGAACGGGGAGACGCAGATACTGGTGGTCCGAGTGTGGAACGAGACTGTGGCTAATCTGACGCTGATGGCCCTAGGATCGTCAGCTCCGGAGATCTTATTGTCCATCATCGAGATTGGTGCAAAGAACTTCGAGGCCGGTGACCTTGGACCCGGTACCATCGTTGGTTCTGCTGCGTATAACCTGTTTGTCATCATAGCAATCTGCGTCATCGTAATCCCTGATGGGGAGGTGCGTAAGATCAAACATTTGCGCGTGTTTTTCGTGACAGCGACGTGGTCAGTGTTCGCCTATGTATGGCTTTACTTGATACTCGCTGTCATCAGCCCAGAAGTGGTCGACGTGTGGGAGGCGGTGTTGACTTTCCTTTTCTTCCCCGCCACCGTGGGCACTGCTTATATTGCGGACCGCAGACTTCTTATATACAAGTACTTACACAAAGGATACCGTATGAACAAGCGGGGCGTTATCGTGGAGACCGAAGGGGACATTGAGATGTCAAACAAATTGAATCATGTGGATGGTGCGCTAAAGTCCCTGGAGGAACAAGCCCAGAGTGACGAAGTCAGAGAGTTTGAGCAGCACAGACGTGAGTACATCCATACCCTGAGGGATCTCCGCAAGAAAAACCCCACCATGGACCTAGAACAGATAGAAGTGATGGCTCAGGAAGACGTGCTGAATAAAGGCCCTAAGAGCCGGGCGTTCTATCGGATCCAAGCGACCAGGAAGATGGTGGGTGGTGGAAACATTATGAAAAAGATACAGGAAAGAGCTCAAAGTGATCTGTCAGAGGTTAAAGCTGAGCTGCAGCGTCAGGAAGACGCCGGAACGAAGGTGTACTTCGACCCCGGCCATTATACGGTGATGGAGAACGTGGGGGAGTTCGAGGTCCGAGTCGTGAGGGAAGGGGGCGACCTGAGCCAACTCGTCATGGTGGACTACGGGACGGAAGATGGCTCGGCCAACGCAGGTTCCGACTACGTGGGTGCGAGAGGCACGCTCGTCTTCCATCCCGGGGAGGTCGTCCAAACCTTCCGGTTGCAGGTGATTGATGACGACGTGTTCGAGGAAGACGAACACTTCTACGTGAGGTTGAGTAATCTGAGGACGGGACAGTCGAATGGGGACGCCGCCCCGGCACCCCCAAGGAGGCTCTCAGCCAAACCTCCTCTCCACTCACCCGCGGTCCCTCAACTTGGAAGTCCCTCTTTAGCGACCATCATGATCCTGGACGACGATCATGGTGGGGTGTTCGGGTTCCAAGAAAGGGACATAGAATTGGTGGAGTCTGTGGGACAGTACGACCTGAAGGTTGTGCGCTACAGTGGGGCGAGAGGGAAGGTCGCCATCAGATTCTTCACGCAGGATGGTACAGCCAAGGCGGGAAAGGAGTACGAGGGAATAGAAGGAGAGCTAATTTTCGATGATAATGAATCTGAGTGAGTACTTTATCATGTTAAATTATCTTTTAGATTATTCCTTTGTAATACAGTATTTTTAATTCCAAATTCTCACTGCAACTTACTACTAACCTCAGTAAACCTTGCCGGGATTCGAACAATTTACAGTTATACTCCGTGTTGGCCTATCACCCCTAAAGACTTTACAGTCTTAGATCCTCAGCTATGAAATTCACAGGGAACTTTGTCAGACAATGGAACAGTTGTTTTTAATTCGTCACTAATAACAGGATGTTCCAAATTATTGTGAAATGTATGTAATAAACGCCTGTAAAGATAGCGTAAGACGGTGGGCTTGGCAACGTGGGTATGATCGTTAGAGTAAGTTTTTACTCCATCTTTTTGGTTTTCCCATTCCTTCAATTATTTCCCAGCCCCCATGATTTAGGTGCCAAGAGGTTGTGGAACGTATCCCAAGGTCAATCGTTTTCTATCGCGTCTCACTAACTGTCCAGAATACACACATTTTACGCAAAAATTAAATAACCAGTAAGTTGAATTAATATTGCTATAGTCGCACCTAGGTATCATGTACTTTACATAATTAAAAAATGACATTTTAACAGAGGGTATGACCGGGGTTCGAGTCCCATGTACAGATGTAATTTTTCAATTTAAAGAATGTATATCTGTTTTGATTAGTTATCTAAATGTTAATAAATATGCTACCATACCTCAAAACAAAGTAGACCTACACATCTGTAAGTCAGGATTCCCTATGATTACAATAAAAATAGCCGATACATTTCGGTTATTTTTATTGCAAATATATACTTACATATATATATATATATATACATACATATATTTATCACCACTTCTTATTACCTGTCCAGGCTATACGCAAATGTACTAATTACACTTATGAGTTATATCTGAGGAAGGTTGAATTATTGTAATAAGTGTATCCGCATTTGCGTGTAGGGTGAGTGAGAAACAATTTAGGAGAAACCACCCTCAATACACCCGACCAGTATTCGAACTCCAAACTCCCTTCATCGGCAGTTTAGTCTATTACGAGAGTGAAACCTTTAGACCATGTGGTATTTTTTTATAGTATAAATATAGTTTTATTTGCCACATGGTACAATATATTGTATGAATTAATCGGTTGTGAAGAGGAGATCTGGTATAATATTTGGTATTTACACGACGCTATAGTGGGCCCAAAAAAAGCATGTACAATAAATGACGATCGTGTGTACCGAGCTTAAGTTTGACATTTTAAATTAATTTTTTTTAAAAAAGTTTAAAAGTGAAACCATGGCATGCAGCGTCAGTAATTTTTATTGGTAGCGAAATAAGGCACGAATTGCGTGCAGCTTGTGTATCAACTTTGTTGCACGCGTGCCTAAGATCGGTTGGTTCTCCAATGCCTTCCAGAAAAAACCCACATAAATTTATAATTTATCGGCAACTACATGTTCAATCTATGAACAATCCCGGCGGCTCAATTCGGCTACGTATACTACAATTTATTTCCGAATAGCCTCTCAAAGCACCTAAAAAAATAGTTTTCATTGCAAACAATGATTGAAAGTTACTAATATCAACCTTTGTAAACAGTCCCACCATGATGGGGTAGAGGGGGACTATAGGTACCATGCTATCGAGAACGGAACTCCCAGGGGCCCAGGCCCGAGATCCAAATTCACAAATTAAAAATAAATAAATCAAAAGATGAAAAAATAATGCTTCTACATACTAAGGAATAGGCTGCCCTTCCACTGCGGTTTCTCACGAAGGAACTTACTGGCATTTATCACTATTATTACAACCTTGCTTCGTTCCAGTCTTGTCCTTCATTTCAAAGTGTTTGGAAGCTTCACAGTTTCAAGTTTCAAGTCTCAAGTTTTGTACTGAAACTAGTTTTAACACACAAAGAGAGTCAGGCAGTAAATAAAAACCAATTTAAATTTAAGTGCATAATAATTCAGTTATCATTTACATAATAATATTAGTACACTTGTTTTTCTTTTGTGAAAGTGAAAACAAAGATTATAAAAATATGCAAACCTTAGTTTATCAGTTGAAGAGTAGGGAGGGGAGTATTTCCCCTGTAAGAAGTTTGTCCCTCCTTGCCCCGACTGGAATAAACTCTTCCCTTGCTTAGAATAAACTTCCTCCTCCTTATTATTATTATTATTATTAGCACCACGCCTTACTACCCGTTCGGGTTGTACGCACTTACGCTAATGTGTAATGGTAGGGTGAATGTGAGATGAATTGGAGGACCTACAGTTTAACATGGAATCCGAACCACGGTGGAGGCCTGGCGTTCCCCACATTCACAAGATGTATTGTCAGAGGTGAAGATAGGGTTTGGTAATCAGTCCTTTATATTAATTTCACTCATATTTATATTAGCTTTAGTAATGTTCATATTTATTTGGCAATGAGTAATAAATGATAAAATTAAATCTTGTTTCTTATTATTTTATTTTATTCTCCTTAGGTGAGCTTTAGTTTTCTATGACGACATATTTCGGTGTTATATATTACACCATCTTCAGGTCTTATTAAAGATGACGATTATTTACATTAACATATATTATCGGAAGGTTTGTGAAATTTTGAATTATTACCATGTAAGAAACTTTTTTTAAATATAAATAATAGTCATCATTAATAAGACCTGAAGATGGTGTAATATATAACACCGAAACATGTCGTCAGAGAAGACTAAGACTCAAATAATGAAAAGGGAATACAATTTAATTTTATCTCTTATATTATATAATATGAATCCCCCTTGACTGGAATAAGCTTGCACCCCTCTGGATTTAGTTCATTCTCATTTGATGTTTTAAACTATGAAGGTCCCTTGGCTGAAATACAATTTCCTCTTCTAGATTTATTTCACTCTCCTCTGATATTCTAGAATATGAAGTTGAACGATGCCCTTGAATAAAACTCCAAACAGCTTCTAGAGTCACTAGATTTTCAAATATTTTCTGGGAGAAGACCACTTTAAATAGTATTCGTAATAGGCATCTAACTCTAGGCGAGGATAACTCTAAATAGCTTCAAGGAACATAAAAAAAAATTAAAACTATAACTTCTCCAAATATCTTTTAGAAGAATCTAGTTTTCAAACATTTTACAAAAGAGGACCATCCAAAATAATTACTTCTAGAAATATACAACTTTCAATGTTTTGCCGAAGGAGGAAATTGCCAATACCTTGCAGAAGCATCCAAATTGCAAATTGTCTGGATGAGAACCACTTCATATACCTTTTAAAGCAGTATAATGATAATAGTAATAATAATAATTAAAAAGTAACAAAAAAGCTGAACACCCTTTTAAATATCGTATAGGGGCATCCTAATTTCAAAATGTTTACTGGGGAGGATCACTCCAAAAATAGCCTATAGAATTACAATTTAAAAAAATAGATATGGACCACTCTGAATATTTTATAAATATTTGACAGGGAAGGGTACCCAAGTCCTCCTTTGGTTTTTTTTATATTTATAACTGCCACCTGAACAAATACAGTCCCACCACGATTAAAGTTGAGTTGTACAAAGAGAGGTGGGTCTGCGTTTTACCCCTGGTATCGGGTGCAGTTTGAACATATTGAGGGCCTGCTTGTAGAAGTGATTTTGATATACTTCTTAAAGATACTTATTTAGTAAAAAGAGTTAACAAAAGATTCTAAACATACTTTTTTAACGATTATTAAATAATAGGAAACAACAAATATTAATAAAACTTTTATGCTTTTTGTTTGGCGGTTGTGGCAACAAGATATACTACAGGACATTAAATAATCAATTAAAAATTATTATGTTTATTACATTTGTTTTCTTAAGACCACCATGAGTTATAACAAAATTAAATATATTTTTTATAACTCAGAGAAAAAGCTATATAAAATATTATGTTCAATATAGAAAAAAATTACTATATAAACACAAATGCGCGTTATAAACACCCTTCATTTCATCCAGTTCGCCATCCTTTTTAACAAAGTGGAATCAACTTAATGAAAGTTCTCGTTTGTAAATCAATGTTGAGTGAACTAAATACGTCACTAGCACAAAAAGAAATCACCCAAATGTTTACTTAAAAAATATTTCAATTTTAATTTAAAAGTGCTTAAAATTATTATTTTTTAAATAGTTGATCGTTGTGAAAGTTTTTACTGCCAAAAGAGACAAATACTCAACATTATGGGCTTGAAGATCGTATCGTTTGGCGTACTGATACATGAAAACAGATCTGGTAGGTTTTCCTATTTGTCAAATAAGGTTATTCGTTAGGCAATCAGGGTTTGTGTCAAACTCTAGATCCAGGTTCGACCCCAAATGATGCCTACCTGATGCCCCGTACACACGGATGATGGTTTCACACTTAATTAATTAATGAGTTTAGTGATAAGTCAACATGGATAGCTACAACGGGTACTAAATTTGGTGCACACAATAAAAGTACAAGTGGACCATGTATACAAACAAATATCATGGTAGCTATTAAACAGAGTAAGGAACTATCATGTAAACGTGTACTTAATCTTGTAGTAGTACAGTTAATAGTTTTCGGCAAGGTTTGAATACAAAGCATAGACCCTTAAACCACCGAAAAAAGTTGTTTCACTATTCGTTAATTTTTTCAAAAATAATATTAATAATAATATTAATAATAAAATTGTTTTACCAAAATAAATTAAATAATTCTCCAGTAGAAACATAGTCTAATATTCTTTACATGGTGATATCAACAGTTGTTAAATATTTGTTAAGGTTGTCATGGAATTTAATAACAACTTTTTTTTCTTCATTAAAAAAGTTTCTCGTCTAAACCCGCTATACCCATTACTCATGACAGATATTCAACAACTGTTGATATCACCCTGTGAATAAAATTAAACTATATGTTTCTACTAGAGAATTATTTGATTTACTTTGGATGAACAAATGTTTAGATTTAAAACTGTAAACACATTGGCATTTCTTCGCGTTTCTTACACTACCCTGTAAAAGATACAAAACATTTAATACATACCTTCTATTTTATTTGAATTAGCACTGCGTCTTACTACCTGTGCGGGTTATACGCTTATGTACTAATTATTCCGATGGTGTTAGGGATTAGAAAGGTTATATTAATAGGGATTGTACCCACATTTTTGTAGAGGGAGAATTTAAAACCAGTTTGGAAAAATCACCCTCATTACACCCGTCTGAGATTTGAACTTCGATCACGTGGCCACTGAAGTGGGTTGCATTATCGTTACACGAGTTTTTTTTTTAAATTAGAAAATATCATATTTGTGTAAGTACGAAATAGATAAATTATATATTTTTTAACATTAGTTTGAATTTATTTTTAACTATATGAAATAAACACAATTTAAGACTTATATAACGAGTGTTAAACGAGAAATGTTTTGCACAGATAACTAACGGCCATCCCCTATTTGACTTAAATAGTTTGTTACGCATAGCAAACTAATTAACAGAACACCATTAACACAGTCAATAGATATCGCCGAAGCTATTATTCCTTGTGAACACACAGATCAAAGCGATTTGGTACCGCTTGCCCCGGTATTGTTACCTAATCAGAACAATGGCGAATATACGCTGATCCTGTCTTTGTACGATGTTGATTACAAGGATTTTGGCGGAACAATTGTCTCGTCTTCAATGGCGATGCACGATTGTCCTCGATGGACCGATCAGTAATAGTCATGAGAACTCGTGGTTTGGGGGAGGAGGGAGGGGTTACTTTAAATATGAGGATATATATATATATATAAAAGCGGTTCTATTACCATTTTAAAACCACTATTATTATTAATTATACTATTATAAAGCCAAATGGCTGACGCACTCACTGACATTAGTGTTTACCCACTTCAAGATGAGCTAGAAACTTGAAATTTGGCATAGTTATAGCTTCCAGTCTGTAACCACGGGAAAATTCCAAAAAGTTAAAACATTTAATTTGTAACCCCCCTTCCCCCCCCCCCAAAAAAAAATTCAAAATTTTGGAGCAACTTTTAAGCCCATGCGGACCTTTCTTTGGAGGTCTCTTGTGGGGAAAGACGGCTCTGGAATTACATTAGTTTACATCCACTTGCAAAGAAAACAGATCGGGAGTTTGGGGGTGGAGCGCCCAACAATAAAAGTGAGTATTACACATACACCGGCTTTTAATTTTCACTGAGTATTTTTATTTTATTTTAAATTTTTATTAACTTTATTTATCTACGATTCCCCCTCGCTTCGGGAAGGGGATTTATTTTAGTTATTTATTATTTATGGCAGTTTATGCCTATATGGGGTGGATTTTTAAAACTATTTTCTCACTTCATTCCCTATAGAAATTTATTTTATTACCATGTCTTACTACCTGCTCCGGTTATACAAATATATGATAATTACTTTAAAGGATGAATTTTAGAGGCAATCTACCCGCACTTGCGTTGAATGAGTTTAAAAACCATTCAATAAAAAACACCCTCAGTACACAGGGATTCAAACCCCGATCTCCCCGTTTTCAGCAGGCCAGTTTAACAAGATAGTGACCATTTGACCATTAAATGGGCTCAATAAAAGTGTTTATTCAGCCTGAAAGGATGCCATGTTTTTATTTTTAATTTTTTGTCTACCACTGCTAGTTCACGAGAGCCCTTCAGGGCTGATGCGAACTGAATTTTAATTAACGTAATACTGTACCTTTTGTAATATTCGTTTGATTATTTTTAAATAAATACAATACTTATAAACATACTATTCATAATATTTTCATATTTTTTTCCCTCTAGTAGATTCAATAATTTCATTGAATGGGAAGTTGTACCATATAAAATAATTTCTCTCTCTATATATATATATATATATATATATATATATATATATATAACCTGAAACCTGTGGGAACTCGGGCTTTGCACCGAACTCGTCCAATCTGGATTTTTTTAATGATTAGGTCAGAGTTCGAATCCTGGCCAGATATAGACCTATTGAAAGTCGGTAAATCACTGTGCAGCCAAAAATAAATCTAATTTGTCTTTTCATGTAAAACATGTTTTCAGCTCAAAGAGTTCCTTATATCTCTAACAAATTTATTTCCTTCATATACAGAGATAATTTTTTCTTTTTACAAATTCAAGGCCACTTAGAGATGGTAGTAAAGGGAGAGAGGGGTTAGATGTGGCAGTTTTACCCATGCCATGATTCTATAGAGGTCCCCAACCACCCATATATATATATATATATCTTTTACAGCAGCAGGTCTTGCTACACACATACATGAAATGAAATGATTGTTGTATTTCTTTTTACTGATTTTCTAAGCTCATAGCTTTTATTTAGTTCGGTGAGCTTTTTAAAGATATAACTATAAAGGAAAAATACATTTTTACACATATTTATAATGTACAGTACAGTACAGTACATATTAATAAAACACATACATTACCAAAAGTTAAAGGATTATAAATAAAGATGTTCGGGCAATAGTTAGGGTACAGGGAGTACATGAGATAGTAGAGGAAGCAAGACTGAGATGGTCCATGCGATGAGGTTGTTGGAGTACATGAGATAGTAGAGGAAAGCAAGCCTGAGATGGTTCATGCGATGAGGTTGTTGGAGTACATGAGATAGTAGAGGAAGCAAGACTGAGATGGTTCATGCGATGAGGTTGTTGGAGTACATGAGATAGTAGAGGAAGCAAGACTGAGATGGTTCATGCGATGAGGTTGTTGGAGTACATGAGATTGTAGAGGAGTAAGGCTAGAGATGGTTTGGTCATGTAGCGAGTATTTTAGAGTACACGATGTAGTAGAAGAATCAGGGTTGATATGGTATGGGCGCGTTATGGAGATGATAAAGGTACATGTCCCAAAGAGAGTGATAAAGCTGAAGTTTGGAGGTAAAAGACCACAAGGTATACCAAGGAATAGATGGTAAAAGTAGATAGCAGCAAGTGTGCGAGCGAGAGGAGAATAATGGAGGAATAGTGGTGTAAAGGCAGAGGGATATGTATGCATTTTACTAAACTGATATGGTCATAGGCTAGAAACAGTTCATTATGATGATATACATTAAGTTATTATTTTATGTGGGTGGGAATCCACCTAAGATTCCATCCTACCTGACGCCTTGATTCCTCTGAGTTATCTAGTAGTAGCTATTTCCATTAAATGTAGTTACGGTCGAGCATCAAACCAAAATAAAGAAAGACAAAAAAAATTAAGTTACTTTGCACACAAAGTTTATCGACAATTTGTTTTTTTGTGTGTCTTTTATGATCAATGTCTCTAACCAAGCAGCCATTATATTGATATAGGTTTCGGTTTTTATCTATATTGATTGGATGAGAGCACGGTCTAGGTCGTCAGTTTCACAATATATTGGATTGTTGACGATAGGGAAGTTTTCTCATTCTCTCTAACAGATAGTGTAGACTCTCTTAATAACTTTATTTATACCTATCACTTAGATAATCCACACCTTCCAATATAGAGAATAAAAAAAACATGAAAATCTAGTGGTGATAAAAATAATCGTTTATTCAGAAACACGTTTTATGTTAATAAAATTTATTGAACATATATATTATTATTATTAACGTGCCTTACTACAGGTTCGGGTTATAAGCACTTACGCTAATGTGTAATGGTAGTGTGATTGTGAGATCAAATGGAGAACCTACAGTTTAACATGGGATCCGAACCACGGTGGAGACCTGGAATTCCCCACATTCACAAGTTGTGATTAATAAACGTCTTGTCAGAGGTGAAGGAAGGGTTTGGCAATCAGATAAATCTGTGCCGGGACCAAAGATTGAACCCCGGACCCCCAGCACAGAGGTCTGACACCTTACCCCTAGACCACCAGGTCACCGAAAATGTATACAATATGTAACATTATGTACAACAATTATTTTATATTAAAAAAATTCTTATATATTAATTTGAATTGAAATAGAGTTCTCCATTTATTCCATTTAAATGCATAAATAACATCACATCAATAAAATAACACGGGATTTTAGTTAATCAAAGTGTGTCGTCAATAATCCTTACTTTCAATTTATATTAATAAAATGAAAATATAGTTATTTTGTCTGTCTTAATTATTAGAAAATATTTACCACCTGCAGAGGGCTGATATTTTTAAAATTAGTAGCCTTTGTACACAAACATGTGCACCTCAAAATTGGGATTCTAAACTTTTGATTAGATTTATTTTAAATTAAAAACTGGATTGCAAGAAATAAAATGAAGATTTTATTTTATTTTTTATTTTTGTTTAAGAAAGGAAAAGCATTATCTGTGGTAGCACTTGGTACTTGTGCTAGTTGAAAAATAAAGAGACGGGTTGATGAACAAACATGATAATATAACCATACTGTCTTTGAAGCCATATCGACCTTCCTCTAAACCCCCCAATACAATTACTTCTAGAAGTTTTGTCGAGAATACAATCTTTGCATGTCAAACTGTCGCTAAATAGGTCATTCGAGGCACGCGACATTATCGCTCCGTAAACGTGTCGGGATAAAAAGTGAAATCAAGAGCCATTCCCAATATATAATTGGTTAGAAATAAAATATTTATAACTGAAATCTTGGAATCGAAACACGTACCCACACCAGGATAACCGAAACAATAGTCACGCAACTTGAGGTGAGGTAGAAGAGAACGTTAGTTTAGGTCAGTATTGTGTTTTTTTTACAGTTTTTATAACTGTGAAAAATAAAAATTCATTTCTTCAGTATAAACGTTTATTTTATTTTTATACACATAGTAGTTTCAACAGTTATTGTTCGAATGAACTTTTTAAATGAATAGAATAAGCCCTGTTCAGATTTAGCGAAATATTGTATTTAATTTTCCGGCTACCCGCTTCAGTGGTCGAATGGTCTACGGCGTCATTCTCGTGTTATACTGGTCTCCTGATGAGGGGAAGATTGGGGATCGAATCCCTTTTGGGTCTACTGTTTAAAAAAAAATTCTCTCTCTCTCTCTCCTTTCACACAAATGCGGGTGGATGATCTCATCAGAGTAATTACCAAACATATTTATAACCGGAACAGGGAGTAATGCGTGTTGATAAAATACAAATCACGGTTAGTCGGTAGTGAGAATGGCTCTCAATTTGGATTATACATAGAGAAATTCATTTAATCGTTGTCTATCAATAATAGCTCATAAATCATTATATGTTTACTTTCTCTCGACAACTTGGAGAGAAAGTATTGTGTGATCGTAAAAAAAAAAAATCGAACTCGAGATTTTGATAAATGTTGACGTTACATGACCCCCTGAAATCAAACAAGTGGCTTTCACAATACCGTCTGTTTGTACCTCAGGCCAGAGCCGAAATCATTTTACAGATTTGGCTAAAACTTGGTATTTGGGGTTTACATAAGGTCTCCGCAAGGAGGCTTTGGAATTATATATCTAGCCCTAGAATTAATGGTAGTTTACAGAAAGGCGAAAAGAGAAAAAACAAATTTTCTCCAAGTTCTCTCTAACGATTTTGATTAATTATCTAGACACTGTTTATTACTATAACAAGATGGTAATTATACTTTTGCTTATGAAATTGATTTTCAGGGTATTTTACAAAGGGTACATTTTTCAAATTTTCTGCGCAACTGTTTGAGATACGACATAACAGCGAAGTTGTAGTTCTATTAAAGATAACAATATTTTATTTGAAATATATTTTTATAAAATTAATATTTTCTGAGCTATAAGATAGTGTACAGTACATACTTTTTAATTCACGTCTTTGAAAATGAATTTGATTCTTATGTTCTTTGGTGGACAAATATGTTTCTCTTTTCTCAATTTTTCAGTAACAGCGTTCCTAGTTCCTAATGCCATAGAGTAAGTAATAGTAAATAGTGTATATTATTTCATTTATGATCTTTGGTGTAGAGTTTCTACAATAATGTAATAGACCTATTGTTTCGTTTCATATCAAAAATTTTACGTGTAAATATCTAAACGATAAAAGCGAGAGAAAGTATGTGTGGTGTGCCATACAATCTATTTTTTATGTGTTCCACGTCTTACTACAAATATCTGAGCTATGCACATATTAATTACACTAATAGGGTAGTTATGAGGAAGGTAACACTTTAGAAGAAATGTTACCATTCCACGGAGGGGAAATGGCCAACCATTAAGGGGGGGAGGGGATATTTCAGAACACCTGATTAAGATTCGAAACCTGAGCTTCATCACCGTAAAGGCAGGCTAGACAAGTCTGATGCCTCAGTCGGTGTGCCCACTGGTGTGGATTTATCTGCTATAAGCTTTCAATATATATCTCTTATGGATCGGTTAGGAAGAACAGTATCTGACTGTTTTCAAAGTAACTAAAAATACTTTCATATAATCATAAGTGAGATCGTATCGTGTCACTTTAGACAGACCCACTTCGGTGGCCTCATGGTCTAAGGCATCACTCTTGAAATAAACAGAACTATGGGTAGAACGGGGTTCGAATCTCAGTCCCATGTACAGGGGGAAGTTTTTCTCAATTTTTTTTCCAATCGCTCTCTTTCTCTCTCTCTCTCTACAAGAAAATGTAGGTACACCTCCTCTCAATTCAACTTTACTCATCCGTAAAACACTAGCTTAATTGCAATATATGAGTATAAACTCTAAAAGAGTAGTAAAGAGTGGGATTAAAGAAAATAATAATCTATTCCTATAAAATAATACTAAAAAAATAGTAAAATGTTATCACTGTCAACCGTATTAAAACATGTTTGTGTTTATTATGCCTCTTCCTACTGAAGTCCTGCTATAGCCACGTCTGACCACAACAGATACTAACTAGACATTTGGAAAAAGCTGCAAACTGGTTTAAACAATTAAGTGATAGAACGATTAGTAATTGGAAATTTGTTCATTGGTGCATTCCATAAACCCCGTGAAAATAGAGAAGGAACATCTAGTTTTACAGAGGTAGCGTGGTAAGTATAGTTCAATATGTGTGTGTGTGTGTGTGTGTGTGTGTGTGTAAATAATGTGGCTACCCGCTTCGTCGGCCGCATGATCTAAGGCGCTACTTTCGCGATAGACTAGACTGATGATGACGGGGAGTTCGAGGTTAGAATCTCGATCGGGTGTACTGATTTTTTTTTTCAAAATGGTTTTCCGCTTTCCCTCCATGAAAATGCGGGTCCATTTTATATAAATATAACCTTCGTAATCCTAAACACCACTAGTGCAATTGATTCATAAGCGAATAGTCAGAACGGGTAGTAAGACGCGGTGCTAAAAGAAATCTGTGCCGTTAGTCCGTTAGTGTAGAAAGGATTTATATATAACAAAATATGTATAAATATGATATATTGAGTTCTACTCTTGACAGATTTAGAAAAAAAAAAGAACTTTTTACACTGTTATATGAGCTGTGAAAACCATTTTAATGTATTTTTTCTATCAATTCATGGGATATTAAACTGTCACTATTGATAGATGAAATAATACCAATAAAATATTAAAATGTTATCAATATTGACCAAAAAATTTGTATTTTTCAAAAATAAATCCCTACAGGAAAATATATGCATATTTTTTATTGTGGTGTTTAAAACTAATTTTCTGAATATACTTATTATATCCTTTCCTGACTTACAAACTTACTTTTAATTATATAGTAAATACAAAACCTAGCCATCGGTTAATCACTTTGAAAGGGGTAATCAAAATTCCACTAATTGTATATTTCCTATCTATATCTAATTGTTATGTAAAACATTATTTTTTTACTGTTTAACATTAATATGTGTGATACTTATTTTATTTGATTAATTAATTGACGATATACTTTGACATTATACACAGAGTGAATATACGCTCAGGGAATCAAACAAATATATCATATTAAACATCACAATTATGAGTATGAAATATGGAACTAAATAAAAATACTATTGGTCAACAGGTGTATACAAATATTAATTAAGCAAGGTTCTTTGGATCTCTTTGAATTCTACATTTATTTTATAATTTAAATTCAAATATGATGTGTTTGTCCGTTTGAACATATCTTTGTAAAAAAGGAGGATATAGGAGTATAAGGGGAGTAAGAAGGGAAGTGTTATTTTAGCTTTGAGGTGCATTGCAGACAAGTCAGAAATCCCATATTAATTTAGATGTGATTTTTTAATTTTAAAATATGGCCTGTAAGTTGAAGTAGAAGAGAAAAGTATCCACTAAGAGCATTAAAAACATATATTTTAAGTTATATAATCTAAAAAAGAAATCTTAACACACAATTGTACACACTTCCTTACATAATCTAGTGTAGTTTGTAACAAAATGTTCAAATATCGTTAAACAATATACTACACTTAAATAATATTTTTTATAAAATTAACACATATTCTTGTTTACTATGAAAAACACTCTTTAGAGCTACATTAAAAAAATGATAGTGATTTCCGATATATTTTTTTAATTGACAATAAAATTATTCATCTCTAAACTAACCTCAAGAAAATTTGTTTTCTAAGAAATTCACTCGGTACTATTTGTCATGCCAAACACTCTTTAAACATCCATTTTAAAGAAAACCATCAGATCTATTTTAGAAAATATTCAAATTTTCAAAAATCATTCTTTTGTCAACTGCCCTTAATTTCAGGGTTAGAAATAAATTATAAAAATAATACTGTGTTATGATCATGTAACTTCTAAACATTGAAAATAATCCACTAAACTCTTTTGGCTTTTTAGGTATTTTCAGCTCTAGATTTGTAAAACCCACTTTTTTGAGTTACGGGGTACATAAAAGTTCAAGATTAAATAAAATTTCAAGGCCGAAAATGTTCACGCTTACAATGATTTTCCCCATATGAGAACGTAAAATTTATATAAGTCCAAACAATTAGCTTGTATTAACATTTTACATTAAATATCAAAGCTACGAGATTATGTTAAATTGTGAGGTAATTAGATTTATCCAAGCTTAACTAAATTAGATAATTTTTAATAGAGCCACACATATACCACCCATCACCGACGGTTACATGGTATAAGGCGCCAGGCTCGGAACAGAATAAATTGTCAGCGAAGGGGAGTTTGAAGTTAGAATTTCGGCTGAATGAACTGTTGATGATTTTTTTAATGTAGTTTCCCCATTACTTTTAAGTTCTCACGCATTCTTCACCGTTTGGATTAAATAATCAATTACTCTAACTTTTAGCTTATTATTTAAAAAATATATGTTGAAATAGCAACGGAACATTTTAAATTATTATTATTATTATTATTATTTAGCACCGCGTCTTTCTACCGTTCGGGTTATACGCTTAAGTACTAATTACACTAATGGATAAGGAATTCGGAAGGTTGAATTTAGAGGAAGTTAACCCACAATAGCGTGGAGGTAGAGTGGAAAACCATATAGGAAAAACCACCCCCAGTTCACCCGAGCGTGATTCTAACCTCAATATCCCTTTCCTCGGTGGTCTAGCTAAACACGACTTGTGCGTTAGCTAACTACACCACTGAGGTGGGTTCCTATTTGTAATGATTTAGATTAAGCTTTCTACACGAAAGGTATTTTCACTAAATAGAACAACAATTTCACTGATCTCTGATTCATTTGCCTTCGTACGATACCTTAGAGTGCAATTGGGGTTCCCCCTTACATTGTGATCAGTTAGCGGATGGTGGACCAGGTGGTGTGTCTTTATTAGGATTAATAAAGTGCATAAGTTGGTCCAGAATGTTCATGTTAGATACTTCAAATAAATAAATAAATATTGGTATTTGAACTGTTCTTGCACTTTCTGACAGTTTTAGCACTTGAACAGTTTTCATACCTGGGCTCTTTTCGCACTTTGACAGTTCTCGTACGTTGACAATTTTACTACTAATAATAATAATATTTAGCACCGCGTCTTACTACCCGTTCGGGTTATACGCTTTAAGTACTAATTACTCTAATGGATAAGGAACTGGGAAGGTTGAATTAGAGGACGTGAACCCACATTTGCGTGGAGGGATAGTGGAAAACCATTTAGGAAAAACCGCCCCCAGTTCACCCGACCGAGATTCAAACCTCGATCTCCCCGTCCTCAGCAGTCGAGCTCAACATGACAAGCGCGTTAGCCAACTACGCCACCGAGGCGGGTGACAATTTTACTACTAGAATAGTTCCAGCACTTTAACAGTTTTCGAACCTTAACAGTTTCAGCACTTGGACTGCTTTCACACTCAATACGTTGCTCGTCGAGGTAAACCAGAATATGAATAGACTATTCACGTTGGAAGAAAGCTTCATTAAGTAAGGAGACGTTATTTTTTATAACGTTGATAGAATCAAAACATAAGGTTGTGAAATGTTATTTCTCATTCTTTAACATCCGAGATATAAAAATAAATATCTACTTAATCAACATGTTAGTAAGTAAGCCCACAACGGTGGGAACATGGTTTAAATGTCGAGCTCATTTTATCCAACTTGCTGGTTATGGGGAGGTGCGGGAGGTTGTGGTTCGAATCCGGGCTGCGTGTACTGAATAAGAGTTTATCCTAAACGTTTTATCATTCTACCTCTACGTGAATTCATGTATATTCTCTTTAATATTCACGATCATTATTCCTACCCCATTTAGCTTAATTAATGTAAATATATTTACACATATAAAAATTATATCAATATATATAAACAAATATATATGTGTAAAACATATAGTCCTATAATATATATATATATATATATATATATATATTTATTTATATATCAATATGTACAGATAATACAATGTACCATATCTAATGACCACAGTAACAATCTAATATTTCCTACCACACGTTGCATAAATGTTTTTGACTAGAAATAATATTGAGGGGGTAAAAATGTCTAAGGGTGGTCTCATGTGTTTTATTTTCTATCCTTAGCTACAAGGGTTCATCCATTATGTAAATGTTGTCTAAAAATAAATTTCCATTGTGTAGTCCCTTTTTGTTTTCAAGAGGTAGACATCCTATTGTTATCATTTTTTAAAAACATTTTATATTAAGGTAGTAAGGGGCATTATAATATTGGATAAGGAATTATTAGAATAATAATTTATATAAGTACGTCCATATTAATTGAATTGACAGATAAATCGGGTAAATCTTTGGAAAAAGGATTGAATTTGATATATATTCCAGGGTGAATGAAAGTGTAAAACAATAATAATAATAAAAATGAGAAATATGTTCTACGTCATAGACCTTGGTACCAAGTTAAAAAGTAAACTAGGTTGAAGGTTATAACTGATAAGTCAATAAGATCATACCCGTATGGTCGTTCTTGCGATAAACTAGAATGCCAATGGTGGAGAGATCGTGGTTCGAATCTCGGTCGGGTGTACTGAGGGTGGTTTTCCCCCCAAAATGGTTTTCCACTCTCCCTTCATGCAAATTTGGGTACACTTCCTTTAAATATAACCTTCCTAATCCCTTGAATCATTATCTTAATTTGTACCTATGCGTATAGCCCGAACGGATAGTAAACGTGGTGATATATATATATATATATTTATATATATATAATAATCAAATAGCTGAAGCTATTATTTATTCTTTTAAGTGAAGGATTATCCATTTAGAAATNTAGAGATATTAAAATTGACAACTGAAGGATATAATTAATATTTAACATTCAAAATTCATATAGCCTGTATAGGTAGTAAGACGGTGTTTAGAAAAATATATGAATCCAGACAAAATACTAAGTGCAAGCTTACAATATTTTCTTCTGGCTTTGTACTATATTGGTATATAGTTTACCTTTAGCTTACAGACATAGAATTTATAGGGCACCTCGTGACGGGATGCTTGATCCCTTTGTGGATGCCAAAGCTCCGCCACCGCTCGGAGCACCCAGTGGATTTGGGGGCTGGGGGAGGGGGGCAGGGAGAGCCGCAGCGAGAAGTCACTGACTAACTGTATATGTGTGGAAACTAGATAGTTCCCTCGGGAAGGAAGGACGGGGGGAGGGGGTCTTTGGTGTCACAATCCACTAGAATGTGTTCTTTATATAGTTCGCCCTGTTTTCCGGAAAAAATAAGGAGTACAACAGGAAAAATGTTCTGCCTCTATACGTTGAATACTTTTGGCGTTTATTGGAAACAAACGGGCAGATAAATATCGAAAGAAAGATTATTTCGTTTTCTTACTCTTTATACTATCCGGGAAACAAATAGAAACTTCTCCAAATATTCTAGCGTACTGTACATTCAGACCTTACAGTTTTATTACTATATAGTACTAATATAAATACTCGGCGTTGCCCGGGGTAACCGCGCAATGAGTTACATGGCTATCCCAGATGACGCTTTACTTTGCTTCAAACAGACTATAAACTCTTCATTTTATTTCTTTTGACCCAGTTTTTATAGCATTTTTGAAAAAAATATAGTTAAGAAATTTAAAATGTAAGTTTTGAGGTGCACATATTAGTGCTAATTAGGACTAATAATTTAAAAATTCTCAGCCTCTGCTTGCTGTAGATATCTCGTAACACTCATAACAGATAAACGAACTCTTAATTTTATTAATATACTATAGATATTAATAAAAAATTTAATAAACGAGATAAAAATTGTATCTAATAGCATAGGGAGCACTTAAGCATTTAAGGGAAAAGGAACAAGGGCATTATAAACAGATAAGAATGGAATTCAATTTATTTCAGTTCATATTAACCTAAAATCCTACATAATTTTCAATATTGTTTAATTTATAAACTTCTACTATTCTAATACTTATAATATGTCTTTTTACGCCAATCTTCACCCTTGTCTTAAACTCATAAGCTTATATTATATTATTTTAATGTGTTATATATATGTATATATATGTATATATATATGTATATATATGTGTGTGTGTGTGAATTCTATTGATTTAATGTGTTCTTAACTCTTTCATATTATGCTGGAAATATAGTGTCGTTTCCTAATTGTCAATCAAATTCTACTCAATTAAAGGGCCATAACTTTTACACTAGTTAATCTTTGGAATTTATACTAAATTCCAAATTTCAATTCTGTTCCACATTGCATTCTACGATTATATTTAGCACTTAATTTAGATTAATTTTATGTTTCATAATATACTGTTTAGTTAACGTTATTTTTAGAGTGAGCCCTAAACTGAAGTTATTTTTAAAGACCTCATCCAGTAGAGAAAAGAGGCTAAACTAATTACTATACGTATTTAAAATACAATAACTACATTAATAGGTATTTGCAATCGACATTCCCTAAATTAGGGTGTTTGTTTATATTAACATTGTAATATTGTGAATTTCAAGTGACAGAACGATTATAACGTGTTTTGACGAATGAATGAACAATAGGACACAAGGGCTGACGGCCAGAATGTCTCGTCAGCATTCCTTTTGGCAATCAGGCCAAGTTGTGGTATATATAGAACTATTTTCCGAGCTAACAAGGCTGACAATTCTCCACCGTTTCTAGGGCGAGGTCACTCTGCCAGTTTTGGAGGGCTGCGTGGGCTAGGACGTCGGATCATCGAGTACGTGTGCTAGGGGCTACCGTCATGCCCAAGGTATCGGGGTTCATAACAGTGTAGGACCACGTAGAGTGTCAGTCACGCCATTGGTTAAGCATTCCTTACTATATTTCGTTCTGTCACTAGCTCCTGATTAATTATTTTCAAATGCTTTTATTTATTTTTAGTAACATCTTAACAACATCACATTTGGTATTAGTGCAAAGTGGCAAAATAAAACCCTAACAACCAAAGCCGCGCATCAATCGGGAACCCAAACAGTCATATATATATACAGTCATCACCTTTATCCTCGGCGGCAACACATCCTGAATGATTAGTCCCACGAAGGGAGGAGGTGACATAGTTGTATTTTATTTATGAATACATACATACATACATGCATATATACATACATACATGCATATATACATACATATATACATACATGCATATATACATACACGCATATATACATACACGCATATATACATACATACACACATACACACCTTATCATTCCATTCTCTTACGGGGTAGGCAAGAAACTGTTCATATAGCTCAAAAAACCACCCCATACTCAATCCATCCTCACTAGCTTTATCCACATTTCCATATCCTTGCATATTCCCTTCGCTTCAACAACACCCATACACCAAGTCATACATGCTAATTTATTCTTAAAACTCTTAATGTTTCTCTTTTTCACACATTCGTTTACAATATTTAGCAACGTCTTACATGGTCTATCTCTTCCTTTTGATCCACGCTCTACCTTTATATATTTGCTTCGTCCCTCGATGCACACTCATTCTGTCAGTATTCCCAAAACAACTTAACACGCTTCTTTCACACATGACTTATTGGACCTATTGGCAGATTTAGAGTTTTATTATGGGTAGGCATTAGTACTATAATTAAATACATCTCTTAAGCACTAAACTAAGAATATAAATTACATCTAGTTTCAGCCACGTTTCCCTGATGTGTGAGCCAGTCGAATAATCACACATCAGTAGCGATGTCACGTCATAATCGTTCAACTCCGCAAGCCTCCACGCGCCACGTGACCTTCGCCAGTTGTGGGGTTAAGTAGGTGTGAGACCTCCCCTCCAAGCCCTCCCAAACTCTACTGCTACAACCATTCCTCTATAATCTCCCCTCCTCTCCCCACATACATTTACCAGGATATGAGCGTACTCTGGTGTATGTTGGAGGGGAAGGGGGGGGGCAAAGAGTTGGAGGAGGGGGCAAACCCTGGCAAACATACCATTACAGTAGTTCCAAAACCTCATTATTGGTGAGAGAATCTCTAGTGAGGATTCCCAAAATTATTTAGTTAAATATATATGTATAATATACATAGTAAGCTTTATTAAATATATATGATTTAAAATTAGTAGACCTATATTTATAGATTTATATTTATCTATAATTTAAAATGTGTATATTATATACATATTAGATATATTTCAAATATGTATTATATCTATTACTTTTAATGTGTGTATACATATATACACTTATATATAATTTATTATAAATATATATAACTTATTATATGTCAAATATAAATATGTGTCTCGCCTGTGAATGTACTGTACAATCTGTTTACTCGGAAAGATAGTATTTATTCCTTGACGGATTACACTATGCCTCTCTCATAAAAGCTACACCATAGTGTAAACGTGCAAGGTTACCTTGCTTGCTACCTTTCAAGATCAACAGAGTATATACACCTATATACAAAAAATTAAATTCCAATAAAGGTTTTAGACTTATATATGCTAGCGTGTTTTCAAGCTCAATATATCTCTTACCGTTAGAATTAACTATTTGAGTGTCATAATAAATGAGGAATGGGGAACTATATCTTATAATCGTATTTTCCTTCAGGATCCTATTTTGTTAAAGATAAGAGAAAAGGATTGGCTTAGTTAGCTCGTAGTAAGACGTGGTGCAAAAAAAAACTCGTACTGAAAAACCCTAGGGCTCTTTGTGGAGATATATTCATTGTTAATTTAAAATTATAGGTTTTTAGCACCGCGTTTAGCTACCCGTATGTACTATACCCTTATATGCTAATTACGCAAATGGTTCTAGGTATTAGGAAGGTTATGTCTAGAGTAAGTGTACCTGCATTTGCGTGGAGGTAGAGTGGCAAACCAGTTTGAAAAAAAAACTCAGTACACCCAACCAAGATTCGAACCTCAATATTGTCATCCACAGTCTAGTCTACTCTGAAAAGTAGCGCGTTAGATCATGCGGCCACCGTTGCGGGTTACTAACAGCTTTATTCGTTCGGCTGACCGATTCTCGGTGTATATGTTACATACACTTTGTTACTAGACTGTTGATGACGGGGAGATGGGCGCTAGAAACCCGGTTGGGTGTACTGATAGTGTTTTTTTTTTCTAAATGGTTTTCCATGATCCCTCCACTCAAATGTGGGTGTACTTCTTTTGAATCCAATCTTCCTCATCCCTAGCACATTAGCGTAATTTGTACATAAATGTTTTGCCCCCCAAAAAATTACACTCGTCACTGGAAACGATACATTCACGCGCTATGTCAAAGGCAACTTTTCAGACACATGTGATGACACGCGTGATGACGTGAATATGACGCGATGGATACGGTGTGATCACTTGGGCTGGTTATTCGGATCAAATTCCTTTCAGACTTCCTTCTCTCAGGTGAGGAAGCCGGATCTACCATTCCACATATAGCCTTTAATGGTTTTATCCTGCAGATGAGACTACCTTTTTTTTATTTATAAAGTGTTCAGAAGTTTACTGTCTTCCGAAACACGGATAAAACAGCAAACACTGAGGGAAACATTTCTTGAATGTTGTCACTACTCGAGAAAACGGTGTTTTACGACTTACTTAAAAAAAACTAATGTAATTTAACGACCCAAACATTTGTGCTAGAACATATACTCTTCCTGGCTCACTAAACAAAAACAATACTACTAAACATAAGGAATTTGCCTGGATAACAGCTTAAAACTGCCAGTCAGATGGTGCATTTAGGTTAAATATTGGCGAAACTTATAGCCTTACACGATTTTGGCGTTTACTGGAATGAGAAAAAAAACTATTTTGTATGATCCTATACCTTATATAGACTTATAGACATAGTTTAAAAGTTGAAAGTTGAAATATTCCACTCTGAAAAAGTCCAAATATCTACCGCGTTGGTTTGATCATTAATGCATAAATGCCCGGTAAACGAAAGGTAGCCATTGTAGGATCTTGTAATGAATATTTATAAATCGAATGATACATTTTGTTTTTGTGGAACCTCATATCACTACCCTTTAGGATAATACGTTAGTCGAATGATATAGTTTAATATGCTAATCACAACACTACATGGATTGGACTTTGTGTTTTCCTCCCTCTTGTATCAAAACATTGTTTTGGTCTAAATAAATAAAAGACTGTTTCAGTAGAAACACAAAGATTATTATCTTCACATAGTGAACTCAACAGTTATTGAATATCTCGTTACCCGAGAACGCAAGTGCTCTATCTCAAAACGTGTTAAATTTGAGATATTTGGTATTTACGTATATTTAGAATGCACATGGTTCACCAGCGGTGAAATTGAAACTACTATATAATTACTTAAGAAGATACAAACTCTAGTTGTCATCTAGTAACATAGGTTTTATACACATGGTCAAACTTCAATGCTCTTTTACACAAAAGTGGAAAATTGTACATAAAACACTTTCATTTTCAGGTGACGAATTCTCTCAAGTGTGTCCTGACATTTAATAACAATTTTTTCTCTTAATTTAAAAAGTTTCTCATCTAATGCTCAGGAAAGATATTCAACAATAGCAATAGCAAGATATTATAATGTGAAGAAAATTAAACTCTCCGTTTCTACTGGAGCAATATTTTAATTTTTAAATAAAGTTTTGCTAAAAATACTGCAAAAACACCGGCCTTTCCTAGCGTTCATTAACACCTCCATCTTAAGCGCCTCTGAGGCACCGGTAACCCCTCTTAAGCTCAGTTTGTAAATCTTAAATCCAGCCTAGAACTACGTTATGATCCATATTTCTCAATGTTTTCTGTTTCTGTAGTAAAGCATCGCGTGATGTTATTGGGATGCGGCCAGGTTCTATGACGTGACCGACGAGGGGAATTTGTGACATTCGGATATCCGTCTGAAAGGACTCATGACGAATAGGTATTCTGACGCCCTCACAGCAGGGATTATTTCAATTGGAACAAACATTAAATTACATTACGTTCATATTCAGTAAAACAGGAAATAACGCAAGTGTGTTTGCTCTCCTGGAAAGGATATTTACTTTTAAAATAAAAATAACGTATTTATAATTGTTTCAGTGGGTACGTGGGATAAATATAACTTTCGTATAGTCTGATATTCCGATGATGAGGGACGTTGGAGCTAGAATTCGGAATATATTTTTGTAGATTGTTTCTTAATTTTCCTTCAAGCAAACTTGGGTACATTTCCTTTAAATTGTTACCTTCTTTGTATATCTCATTAGCATAGTTAATATACCTTAGTATTCGAGTAATCGAGATTTAAAGCGTCCCTTCTCTAAAATAAATACATAAATGTAAAGGCTTCTTCAATTTATTCGTCTCGTCCTTCCGTTCTATATATACAAAAAATAGAAAACCTTTTAAAAATATAAAAGTTATTACAAGTTAGCAAATTTATTTTTTTGCAATGTATTTTATTTTAGCATTGTGTTTTAATATCATTATTATTATTATTATTATTATTATTATTATTATTATTAGCACCGCGTCTTACTACCCGTTCGGGTTATACGCACTTACGCTAATGTGTAATGGTAGGGTGATTGTGAGATGAAATGAAGGACCTACAGTTTAACGTGGAATCCGAACCATGGTTGAGGCCTGGCATTCCCCACATTCACAATATGTCTTGGGTTTTAATATCCATACGGGTTATACGCTTATATACTAATTACGTTAATGGGTGAGGTAAAATGAAGGTTCGAATTAGAGGAAGTGTACCTGCATTTGCGTGGAGAGAGAGAGAAAGTGGGGAAATATTTAGGGAAAGCCATCCTCAGTACACCTAATCAGGATTGAGCCCCGATCTACCCGTCATCATCAGTCAGCGAGATTATCGCCTCAGCCCATGCGGCCACCGAACGAGGTTGTGATTTGTAAAAACTAAGAGTTAGTGTTAGGGAATTTATTAGTTAACGTGCAATAATATTTAATATATTTAATACAAATAAATATATGTAATGATTAACATAAACATACTACACATTCATAAACTCTAAATAAATATATATTTAAATAATATATAAAATTACATATAATTATATATAAATAATTACATATAATTATATATATAATTACATATAATTATATATAAGTAATTACATATAATTATATATAAATAATTACATATAATTATGTATATATAATTACATATAATTATATATATAGCATTTGTTAGTGCGTAATAATGTTTATGTTTGTTGTTACACACTAACCAATTAAATTTTGTAAGAACAATATATGAAACAGTGGGCTTTTTGCTTGCTATCATAAGCTTTGTGGAGGGGAAAATGTTTCGCTCTAGCACAGATAACAATTCTCTTTGGGAGCATGGAAGTTTCCTATGGAACAGGCTGCCCCACTTCCGGTACATTACCCTACCAACTTCCCCACTTCCCTCTGTACCTCCTCTTTCACACATACACCCTCCCCCCCTCCCTTACCCTACAATTTGAATTGCCAACAATAACTGGCGTGCAAGGCAAAAATAAGACTCGACCAATGCTACATTACGGTACATGACATTTTTAGGATCCATTAGAGGGTGGGGTGGGATAGAAAAAGTAATCCGTAATTAATTCTGGTAGTTCACCCTTTAACCCTCTTTACCCCCGTTTTGAATTTGTTCATGTGTTTGATCACCACGTGATGAGAACCTATTTATATCCAGCGACAGTAAACACTACATGAAAACTCACTTATCACTTAAAACGACGAACTAATTTAGACTTGTTGATTTCGCGTAGGGAAATTAATGCCTGCAAGGGAATGTAATTTAAAACAAACAATGAAATATTAATTGTAATTATACATGATGTCACGCATGCTAGAAATAATATTATATCATTATTTTTTAGTGAATGCTGGAATGCAGTTTATTAAAAGTCTACTAGTGAATTAGTTGGGGTTTTTGTTTTAAGCGTTCGCAATTTAAAAGATCGGAATATACAGTTAATAATATATCGTAATTAGTTTAATATTTGACTCATTACCTTTATAGTGTGAAGAGGTGTTGATTATAAACTGCGCACAGACAAATTATTTGTCTAGTAATTAAATCGATTGGAATACTGGACCAATAATTATCATCATTGCCTTATCAACTGAGCTATCTTTATTGCACGAAATGAGAAATGGAAAAGTAGAGGGGGTAGTTTTTGTGTGTGTGTGGGTGGGGGTAAAACAGAGAGAGGGGAGATATATAATGTAACTAAGGTGTCACTCTGACAATAAAATGGACTACCGATGACAGGAAGATCAGGGTTCGAATCCTGGATGTGTGTAGTGAGGGCGGGTTTTCCTAAATGATTTTCTATTCTCCCTCCTAGCAAATGGAGATGCACTTACTCTAAATTTAACCTTCTTAATCCCCAACTCATTAGTGTAAGTAGTACATAAGTGCGTAACCTGAACGGGTAGTAAGACGCGGTGTTAGTATAAAATGAAAAGACTCCTTTAAATAGTTAATACTAAATGTTAGTGTAACAATTTAAGTGCACTTTATGTAACTTTTTAAAATATGTGCATATAATTTAAATGCACACACTTGGCTATTATTGTTTTAATACAAGTCCGCACGATTCACTAACTCGAAGTTTATATCATTAAGTGATCTATAACATTCCAATTAACCATTTTTATTGGTGCATCTAATTTGGCAACGAAATATACGACTTTTTTGGACTGCCACTTTAGTGGATTGTTATTAATAATATTAGAATCATTCAGAACCTTTTAAAGTTCCAAATTCTACTCTCACGAATACTACTACCATATACTATTTGTTTTGAATATTTACAGTGTTAAGATTATTTGTCACTATGACCTTGAACATGTGGGAATTTATGTGCCATCTCTCTCTACTTCTTAAAATTAAGATTTGCTCTCCATTCCTTTGCTAGCTTTAAGTTACCTGAATTTGATTTAAATCATTAAAGATGAGGAAAAGAAACTTGTAGAACTATTTAAAGAATACTTACATCGCTAATTAGTTTCCATTAAATACTTGTAGGTCTCCCTAAAAAATTATTTAGTTTCTTGGTTCTATTCAATGTTGCTTACTAGATTCTATTTTGTGCATTGTTTATCACTTTTTTCTTTAGTCTATTACATACTCTAATGATATTTTTTAAATCATAACATATGGTTTTATAAAAAAAATATTTACAGTGATAGCCTGGTAACGTTATTTGAAATGTAAACTCTCAATTTATGATACATTATAATTACATTAATCCATATATTTAATTCTATTCAATATCACTATTTGTAATATTTTGTATCTAATTGTGATCTTTTTTTGGTGCATTATTATGTATTTAAAGGTGCTTGCATTTTCTATGTCTTTGGATCATTGGCCAAATAAATAAAAATAAAGTAAAATTTAAAACTAATAGGAATTGCACAGTTAGTATTAAAAATAGTTGTTACATGAATGAGCCTTACTAATTAATATGTTATGAACGTATTTATAAATTTTATACAATTAATTTACATCCGTTACTGTTTCCGGCCTGTGGTTTGCGCCAGTTTTTTATTCGAGCCATATATTTTACACTACCTGCTTGCTAGTTTTGTAATAGCTTCGAATGCCTTATAATATAACTTAAGACTGGGACAGGCACAACATCTGGTCCCCAGCTATTAATTTATCAATGTGAAAAGGTAAATACACATTTCACCAATGAAACATTTTTCGGCCATGCCAGGAATCAAACCAGGTACTTTTGTCTCAGTAGGCAGATCCGCAACCAACTGAGCTAAAGTGTCATATATATATATATATATATATATACACGGTGACCTGGTGGTCTAGGGGTAAGGTGTCAGACTTTTGTTCTGAGGGCCCGGGGTTCAATCCTCAGTCCCGGCACGGATTTATTTGATTACCAAACCATTCCTTCACCTCTGACAAGATTTCTTGTGAATGTGGGGAGTGCCAGGCCTCCACCGTGGTTCGGATTCCACGTTAAACTGTGGTCCTTCTTTCATCTCACAATCACCCTACCCATACATATCAGCGTAAGTGCGTACAACCCGAACGGGTAGTAGGACGCGGTGCTATTAATAATAATAATAATAATAATAATAATAATAATAATAATAATATATTACAACGTGAAGAAATAAACTCGTATGTTTCTACTATAATAACATATATATATATATATATATTTTGAACAAAAAGTATGTTGTTATTACAATTATTAAAAAAACACCTTTTATCGCGCCCTTTACCTACCCATCTTAACATAAATAGATAAAAATGAAATAATTTTGAATATCTCTGCTTGGCATTTATATAACAATCATAAAAAATATTTTTTATTTCCCTATACGTGCGTTTTTTTTTTACGATGTAGCATTAAATATTGTTTTTCCAACAGTGCGTTAATGATCCTAAGTGGCTTAACTTCCTTGGCGTAGTTAATTAGTTTTGCGGCACGCGGTGACATGGAGTGATGAGGGGGAGTTTTGAAGATATGCTCTCCTGAGGTATATGAAGGGGAAGTACCACGGAAACTTTGCCACTTTGTCAAATTATATAAAAGCCTCTACACCGAGAAGATGGTTTTGGAAACTATCGTCCAAGGACGCGCGGGAATAAATGTCAGACTCATCTGGCCTTGCTTATTGATGATGAGGTCATAGTTCGTATTCCGGTTAGGGTGTACTGAGGTTGATATTTTCCTAAATCATTTTCCACTCTACCTAAACGAGAATGAGAATACATTCCCTTTAAATTCTACAGTCCTTATTACTGCTTCTTTAGTTTAAATATGAGAATATCCCATGGATTCTCCCTTTCAAACCATACTCCTTCAGCACCCATTCATTACGGACTTTGTGCATACAAGTTTTTTCATGTACTTTTATTAAATTTAATTATAGATATTTAGACAATAGTGATAATTGCTCGGAACTGTGGGAATACTTTAGGTAACTTTGCTGAGTAATAGAAAAGTCAAACAAACTTTACTCTTTTTTTTCAACTCAAAAAAAGTTTCATAAGATCGTATACTTATTAAAGAAGTTCAGCTCGTTTATTTTATTTTAATTAACTGTTTTTTGTGATTGAAATCCGATCGAGATTATTTACTATCACGTCAGCTCTTTGGGTTAACGCTATGAGTTATATAAACCACTTCGAGAAGGTGAACTAGTTCAGATAGAAGAACTGTTCAATAAAAATTATTCTTTCCCGAGTTACATATATCTAATTAGTTCCAAGCCACCCACAAACAATGCTATATAGATATACACCAAAACAAATAATGAGAAGGACGAACCCTAACTACACGCCTACCTCTTCTGAATTAATCAAGTTTCGATGGTAGCTACAACTAGTAAACAACAAATAAGTAACTTCAAGGTTTTTGATAATTAGGTTTCATTCAATCATTAAAAGAAAAAAAAGGTGCACGAACAAAACATTCACAGTCGGAAACGATGTTTCATCAGATTAAATTTAAATCAAAGTAAGGAACAGTTATTTGGAACGAATTATTTGTGAAAGGTTGCTTTAATTAATGAAAAATTCAGATAGTGTTCTGAAAATTATTTTTAAAAATCCATCAAATGTAGAAAATATGAGAATAAATTATTATTATTATTATTATTATTATTATGTTAAAGATAATATCTTAGTTTGAAATACGATTATTTATTATTCGTTGCTTATACACATGCTCCAAGTATATTGTTTTAAGATAATATAAATACTATAAATATTACTGAAGAGTGGTCTTTCTGAGAAGAGCTTAATCTTCACGTATTATTTACCGAAAATTTATTTGAAACAGATTATTTTAGAAATCAACAACAAAGGTTAGAACGGTATTTTTTTTTTATTATCAAATAACGATTAAAATCACATCCCACTTTAAAAGTAAGAACTTGTTACTATGATGAAATATTTCCTTAAAACCGCATTGATCCTGGTTTTCTATAATCCGAAACCTTTAATAACAGCTTTTAACTATAAGTTAAAATATTTGTAGCAACCAATCTATCTTATTTTAAAATCAATAAAACATTTTGTCAAAAGTATTTGAAATTACCCTCTTGTGAGTAAAAGGCCCGTTAAGATTCGTTCAGTTTTCTTAACTCGTGAACTGATCTCAGCATATGAAATTTTGTTTTAAATAGGTAAAAAAAGAGTAAATTTAACTCATATTAAAGGAAAAGTAAAGATACAATACAATTTCTAAAATATACTTGATACGGAAATCAAATCGATACTCCCGGGGCTTAAGAGCCATTCATAAGCCATATAACGTTTTTTTTCTTACCTTATTTTATTTTTAGCCCCCTCCCCTGTTCATATAACACAAAATAAACATTTGGCCCACACCATCCCACCCCCAACCTCTGTTAGGTAACTTTTAATATCAAAGTGAATGTGATTATTGCATAGGGAGGCTTTCATTTTTGACACTAAAAGAGGGACTTAGATTTAATACCAACCAGAATTAGAGGTTATCCATAAATATGTTTATCAACTGTGAAAACATGAACAACTCTACTACTTTTACAACAATTTATAATTTAATTATAATATTTGTCTTACATATAAACGTCTATGAAGTATTCATTAAAACATTAGATGCTACCAAAAGAACAAGAAGTACGATGTTGGGGATGTAAAATTTCAGCTCAAAGAAAACTTATTGGGTATTTCAAGAAGGAATAGCAAAATAAATAGAAAAATACTCCTACAAAGAAGTTTAAAGTGTGTTTCGACGAGTAAATTAAGAATGAAGTTTTTTCGTTTTTTTTTTTCTTTTCGTGAAGATGGAGAAGTACCGACTGCCCTGCGGGGGTTGCCACCTCCATTAGTCTCTAATGGCACATGCTCTGCCACCCCCTGATTAACTTCCAGCCAGTCTCACCCCCATCATCACCTCTCTCCCTCCCTCTATCCATTAAGATTTCTTCTTTGCAACGGTGCCAACTTCCAATGTTCAATCTCCATGCTTGAAAAGACGAGACTTTTAGGTCAATTCGTTTTATTTCTCCCTCCCGACTCATTTTACGAAACAATTTTTTTTTATTTGACACCTGGAATTGTGTAAAGGAATGTCAAGCTGCAAAGAGCTTTCATCATTACTTTTGTCAGTAGTCATTTCGTCCATTTTACTTACAAGTTTCAACGGTTTTGTCGTAGAGATTTGGGATTTTAGCGCGATGGAAAATATATTCCATTCATCGTAGGAATTGACTTCTGAAAGGCCTTTTTCCCTACCATAAATCTACTATATAGTAGGATATTGGTAGGAAAAAAGACCTTACAGAGAGTAATTCCTACCGTGAATGGAATTTTTTATACAAATGTCAGAAACCAATGACTTTTTATTCCTTCCATCAAATTATATAATTACAAAGTTTTATTACCAACATATATAGACAATTCGCATTATGGTTTCCCCAATGTTAAGGCCTAAAGACCACGCTTCAGCTGATGAGATTATATATATATATATATATTTATATTATACTAATTAAGTTAAACGCCCGTTTTATATGTCTGAGGCATTTCTGATAATTGTTAACGAATCGTTTACGAATCTAGAAGTCATATATATATATTCAATAATTCGAATTTAACTACTTTGCTCGCTTTTTATTGTATTTCACTACTCTAAGCACGCCTGTGTAGTAAAATTGTATTATTTTTATATAGATGAAAAACCAAGAAATATTGAAAATGACTTCTAGATTCTTAAATGGTTCGTTAACAATTATCAGAAATGTCTCAGACATATAAAACGGGCTTTTAACTTAATTAGTGAAGAATCAAATAGCCAAAGCTATTATTTATGGTTTTTAGTTAGGCATACTCCATCTAGATATCATATTCTGAAGATTGAAAAATGACACCTGGACACGGGGATCGAACCCGGGACTTTTGGCTTAGTAAACCAATGCTCTTACACTGAGCTATCTAGGATTCGTCCCGTGCACATGGTAATTCTTCATTCATATTTTAAGGGTTTAATTCCCGTGTCCAGGTGTCATTTTTCAATTTTCAGAATATGATATTTAATTAGTGAAGATTAAACTCTAAAATAGTCAACTGTTTTTAATAATGCTCTTAGTGGGCCATTTGTGGTTGTATACCTTAATAAATAAGCTAGATATATTCTAAACATTGAATTTACTAAGCAAAGCAGTTTTTTCGAATCAAACTTTACATTTCAGGAGCTTTTAATTAGCAAAATGGAATGAACAAATTATATAGTTTGGTCGCTCAATTGTTTCAAAACATCATTTGCGTTAAAATATATAACACATTATATATTTTATTTTGTATACCAGCATTGATGGGCAAGAAGTTTAATCGTGAAGCTAGACTACACCCAATATCATTACTGAAGGAGCTCCAGGCCTCATGAAGGAAGACCTTATCTTCGCTCTCTCAGTTGACTGTTGCCAAATCTCCTCACTTTTACTTATGTTGGTAGGTGGTGTGTTGAGGTAGGAAATAGCTACTGGCAACCTCGACTAACCAGGGTTGCAAAACTTGGCTTATATTCGAGGGGCGATTGGCCACATGAAAACGAGAAAATGACAACGCTGCTTCCCAATAGTAAGCAAGCAGTTCTCTCGGCGATGATATTCAGTTTAGTTTGAATTTGAGGAAAGAGGATCAGATAGGACTGGATTGAATCTCAACGGGAGTACTAGGGGTGATTTTACTATATTACTACGCAATCCTTCTTCACCTAAATGTGTGTAAATTTCCTTTAAAATCAACATTCCTCATACACACTTCGTTGGCTGCATGGTCTAAGACACTATACTAGATTGCCGATGATGGGGAGAGCGGGGTTTGATCCCAGTTGGATGTACTGAGGTTGGTTTTCCCTCAAAGGTTTTCCAGTCTCTTTCTACTCAGATTAGGTTACACTTCCTCTAAATTCAACCTTCCTTATCCTTAACCCAATAGCGTAATTAGTTCATAAGCGTACAACCCGAATGGGTAGTAAGACACTGTGCTAAAAAAAATGCTCATCCCTAATTTATTTACGTGGCTAAGATAAATTAGCCCACGTGACTAATAAGACATAGGCGGGGGTGGATGGGGGGGAAACAAAAGTATGAACACTATCAAGAAATATTATACTAATGTGCATTGTTTCATTTTTCGAAAACAATTTCAAATAAATATTTATTCAATATAAATGTAAAATATTAAGTTTATCTGTTATATAAATATTGAGGGTCTGGGCTACATCATTCATAGGCCATTTAATGGAAAGATTAGTCAGTAATAATGAACCATTACCCAGTAGATGCCCAAATGGACTAATTGTACATTATTTCCGTGGAGGTTCTTTCCAAGTCCTGATGAGGTAAGGTGATAGTGATAGTAAATATGAGGATGTGGAACCAGTGGGAACACTGAAATATAAACTAACCAAACCCAGGTGACCATGAGGGTGATTACCTTTTCGGTGAAAATACCCAAGGTACCAGCTGGTACTCGAACATGGGACCCCTTAGTCTCGTAGACAGGTGCACTGAAAACTACAGTACAATACTGGTTAATTTATCTGCTGAAGTGCAAAGTTTTATAGCCTGAAACAATGGTTCCTGATCTGTGGTTCATGGACACTCTTTTAATGGGGTGCAAAACTTGCAAGTAAAACCGTATTTAATTTGTAAGAAAGCAAAGCCTTAAACTTAAGTGTGAAATGAGTAACAACCCCAAAGCTTCACCTTTCATGTATACTTAAATTGTATAGAGTTGCTTTCTTCCATCTTGATTCGTTTGTAAAGTAAAATGTATTTGTACTATTGGTAGCATAAAGTTACAACCGAGTCGATGTGATATCAAACACAGATCTTAATAGCCGATAATATCCACACGTCCATCACAGATTCTGCCTTAAAATATGAGTTAAGAGGTACCCTGAGTCCTGAGCACGGTACATTCCCTGGAGAGCTCAGTGGTAAAGCATTGATGCACTAAGCCAAAGGTCCCGGGCTTTATTCTCGTATCCAGATGCCATTTTTTCAATCAATTCAGCTATTTAATTTGTTGAACAAGAAATTTTTTGTCTAAGAAGTCATGCATAAACCACATAACGCTTTTTTTTTCAATTTTATTTTGTATCCTCTCTTCCTCCATATCAACACCAAGTAGATATTTAGCCCCTCCCTCTTCAACCAGAGCTAGGAATATTTTCACATAATTATTATGATCGGGGACCTCTTGTGACACTAAAAAAGGGATTCAGTGTAAATATTACTCAGAAGCCAGTTTAAATCATGGATATAAATGGTTTCACATAACTTTGCTTTGATATTGATCCACAATTGAAAATGATTCACTTTCTGAATCCAAGTAACCTTATTTATCTTGCTAATATTATAGAATTTTAGAAAAACTTTCAACATTTTGTAAGAGAAAATACAAAATAGTAAAAGGAACAACTTATAAATTCTTGGTAGGACCTCAAATATATATCTGCATTTTAGTGGGTCGCATGCCGATGTAGTTTTTGAGATCCCAAAGGTCTTATGTATAATTATGTAAATAAGAAACCACTTTGGAATGGATCTGTTCATTTACGAGTGGAAGGGGTGGTTTCTATACCCCCGACCCCCCGTTTGTTGATCCCCTCGTTACGACAAACCTCACGAAATGCTGCGACAGAATAAAAGGTCAATGGCGTCATCAGCACAAACTTTGCAAGGCTTCGAGGCGGCGAGCTTAAGGCAAACAAGATTGGCTCCCCTCTTTCTCCTCCCCTCCCTTACAAACTCCTTCCTCTTCTTTGTGTTTTCGAACTCAATACTTTATTAGGAAAGTTTTTTTTCTCTCCGTGTTTGCGTGTTTATTGGGGTGTAAGAGGAATCGAAAAGAAAGGATCTATTTTTATTGGTGTAATAGAATAACACAGAGTGTGGCCGAAAAGGTTAGACGATTAGTAACCTGGAAATTAACACTTTAATTGAAAATTAAATTCTCACTAGCTAAATAAAATCAAACTACATAGGCCTACTACACTTTCTCACTTCCTGAAGGCAGTGTCACCCAGGTTAGCTCCAACGGACGTCAGGTAAACCTCAGCACGTTGTCCATCACTCTCCTCCGCATGGATCGTCTAAATATTTCCATCCCACCTTATGTAAATATATTATTAGATTAGTTTTGACGTGGTACCTATAACCTATAGCTTGTGAATATGTGGAATGCCAGGCCTCCACCGTGGTTCGGATCCCACGTTAAACTGTAGGTCCTCCATTCCATCTCATAATCACCCTACCATTACACATTAGCGTAAGTGCGTATATAACCCGAACGGGTAGTAAGACGCGGTGCTAATAATAATAATAATAATAATAATAATAATAATAATATAACCTAGAGAATAATTTTAAACTGCTAAACCAGTGGTCTCAAACTTTAATTGATTGGAAGGGCCTAATTCACAAGCTAAAGACGTGTCGTGGTTTAGAGTCTTTGAAATCAAGTTTTATTAATATATTCTTTTTTTTTCCGGCGTGTCCTACTACCCATTGTAGACTATATAAATTTAAATCACAATCGAGTGTAAGTCATGAGTAGGATATAATTTAAAGGAAATATAACCATATTTAAGAAAAGGGAATATGGAAATTAATATATGAAAAACCACTTCTGGATATCTGGTTGAAATTCAAACCATGATCTACCTAACACCGTAATACTAGACCAGAAGAACATGACGTTTAATCCGCGTGCCCACCGATGTAATTTTCATATTAGCTATTATATGATATATATTTAAACTCACTAGGTCTAAAGTATATTTAAAATATTACATAACCTATATATATATATTCTCAGATGCTTATGTGAGTTATCGAAATACTTAAAACGGTATTTATTAAATTATGTAGATAAGTTCTCCCAATCTAGTATTTAAAGTGAAAAAAAACCTGCATGGTTTTAAATAGTTTTAAGGGTTCTTTGTTATCAAAAATCGTGTACACACTAAAATTAAACTAATATTTTTTTGTTTGCGTAAATGACTGCAGGCTGGAAACTAATATAAAATTATTGCAGACAAGTGGGTAGGTCAGATATTTCTCGTGGGCCGGACTAGACCCATGGGACGTGGGCATGTGGGCCTTGCGTTAAACTAACACATCGCAATTGGTCACCAGTTCTAGGGGAATCCCGATAGGGCGTACTGAAGGTGGTTTTTGAACACGTCCTCTATTTTTATTTTCTACCAATTTTTACTTTTTCTCGACAACTTAGAGAGAGAAGGAGTATTGTAAAAAAAGTATATAAACCAAAATTTTAATAAATATCAATGTTTCATGACCCTCTGAAACCTAAAAGATGTTTTCCTGATGCCGTCTGTCTGTCTCTCTGTATCTAGGCCTAGAACCGAAACTATTTTACCTAATAGACTAAAATTTGGTATCTAGGGATTTCAGAAGATTCCCCCTGAGACATTTTTGGAATAAGATTTTCTAACCCTAAAATTGAGGGTAGTTTACTAAAGGGACAAAGAAATACAATCATTTTTCTCAGAATCATTTTTAACGGTTTTAATTTAATTGTCTTATATATCTAAGCATTGTTTAGTATTACAAATAAAATGGAAGAGCTCGTTTTCCCATTAAAATTACTCTAAGAATACTTTAGAAAAGCAGAAATTTCCAATTTCCACAACTATTAGAGATACGAAATAACTCATCATTTTAAAGTTATAGTAGACCTACAGTTAAAAATTCAAATGTTTTAATTTGGAATATATTTTAATAATACAAATAGTTTTCTTTAGCTATAAGAAAATGAGTATATTTTATGGAACACTTTGAAATGTGAAATTGATGGTTATTTCTCTTTGGTGAATAAATATGCTTCTATTTTCTCAATATCTCTGTAAAATTTTATATTATTACATCCATCTTCTTTGGTTGAACGTTTCTGCAACAATATATATTAATTAATTTCACAAATCTTAAGAGCATTTCAGTAAATGTCTCTATTTAAGATAAAGAGATAGAAAGGTTGTGCTGTGGACTGTACCATTTATTTCCCCACGTCACGTGAGGATGAATGTTCTCTAAATTCTGTGTCCTCAACCATTTACCATTAACGAAATTAAATGCGTAAAGCTCAAATGGATATAAAGACACAGTGATGAAAGACAAAAAAATAAATGATTATGAGTAAAGCCAACATTAGCGTGGAGGTGACAAAACCAGGTGATAAATCACATGTAGAAAACTAGTATGCTTGATATCCCGCCTCATGGTATAGTGGTAAGATCCCCTGGCTGCTGAATTAATGGTCCCGGGTTCAATTACCGTCCGGTACCAGGGAATTTTCTTGAAAGGGGAATAATTTTAATGGTTAATGGAGTATGGTTAACTAGACCTAAGCTAGGTTATGATCCACCCCGTCATTACCACTATCGTCAACCCCTCATTTCATCGGGACATGGAAGGAACCTCCACGGACAGGATGTACGACTAGTACATTTGGGCGTCCCCTTGGCAACTATCCATTATTACTGGCTAATTTTCCGTGAACTGCTCTAGAGATTGGTACAGCACAGGCACGATATTAATTAGTAATTTAGTATGCTTGACTGGGATTACAGCCTTCCCCCTCCCCATTCTAGAACATTCAAATCTACTGCAAGATTATTAACTTGAGCCATGTGTACAAAAGCAACAAATTGTGTAAACTTTTTTTTTGTCGTTACCTTTCTGGCTAGCAACTGCACAGCAACAGATGAACGACGAGACAGTCGCGTCGTGGGTTTGTGTGTTCATAGGGCACATATTTCTTGCCGGGAAAAACAAAAGTTTTATTCAATTATATTACGTCTAGTATCATAATGGACGTATTGGAATTAGATGCTATTTTTGCTCTTGTAGCCTGCAACAGAAAACAATGAACGACGTGAACGTCAATTTTGGATACACCCTATTTACAGTGGAAAACTTTCCCTTGAGTGTTTTGAGTGTTATAGGAACTATTCCGATCAGTTTTTTCCTTACTATAGAATGAATGTTTCCAGTTTTGATGAACTATTTGCTCTAGTTGGGCAGTCAATTTCTCAGCAGGAAACCAATTGAGAGAAGAAGCATGATCGAACGCCTGTCGCCAGTGTAAGCTGCTCCATTTGTTTGCACTAGGAGCATCCTAGTCGTAAGACAAAGAAGTCGTCGCAATTTTGTGGCCCTCCACAGCCCTTTTAAACTGCTGAAACACAGTTTTGTCTTGTCGTTGTTTGTGTACACACTTACCTTCAAATTTATTGAACACATTGCCACGACGATAAAGTGTTTAGACAATTTGTCGACTGTGTACACATAATCTTTAAGCCAGCATACATATATACATGCATACATACACGCACTAAAGAAAAGGTGAGTGCTTTTGCAGCCTTGTGTCAAAATAAATAAAATATTGCTTCCGTAGAAACAAAGTTTTGCACATGTTGACATCAACACTCAACAGTTCCTGAATATCTGTCAAGGGTGTCAGATATTCAAGAACCGGTGATATAAACATGTGAAGAAAGTTATATGTTTTTTGTTCTGAAACAATATTTATTAATTTTGACAAAAAAAAAAATTTTGCTACAAAAAGAGAAAAAAACCCGCCACCCTTCTCTCGCGTTCCCTACAGGCACGTGTTCTAAATATTAATCTCATTTAGTTTATTAATGTATGTGTATCACAAACTGATACCGTGGTTGGTATCCATAAGATCAGTCCTGATAACTGAATAAAATTCAATTAAAGAAAAATAGCATATAAACCGAAAGGGTAGTAAAACAATGTGCTTTAAAAAAACTAAAATAAAAAAAGTGAAAAATGACATCTCGGACACGGGAATATTTTTACCAGTTACCACATAATATACTTAATACATCAACGACTACTGAAAAGTTGCCGTAGATACAGTGTTAGCTAAGTGTTAGAGCATTTGTGCACAAAGCCAGAGGTATCGGATTCAATCCGGTTGTATAGGTGGTCATTTTTTACTTAATTCAATCTTTTAGTTTAGTTTGTTGGTAGTGGGGCTGCTAGAATCCCGGTTCGAATGGAGTGAGTTATTTTTTTATTCTTCAAATGGTTTTCTACCCTCCCTTCACAAAAATGTGGGCACATTTCTTTTAAAATCTACCTTAATCACTCCTATCCCACAGAAGTAATTAAGGTGTTCAGCCAGAACAGGTAGTGAGACGCTAGTGTAGATTTATTTTGAAACTAATTTATAATAATAAAAGGAAGTAATTGTCTTTTTGTGTGTTTGTTTGTTTGTGTGCGATGCACAAACAATTCTACGGCACGCAGAGATCTGAAATTTATAAAATAAGTAGACGGAAGGGGGTCCGAATCCACCTCAAAGCTGGACTTTTAAATTTTTAATCATCTTTTTAACTAGGTTATTTTTAACAAATTTTTTGAAGAAAACATTGTTAATCTATTTTAGAATTACGTTTCAGAGATAACTCTGATAAAAATAAGCCGCATCTTCATCGGAAAAAAAAATTGTACGAAATCGACCGTAATTCTAAACCAGTGTCGTGGGGGTTGGGGGTTGGGGGCTTATATAATTCTTATATCACAGTGAGTCACGGGCGACGCCGTGTGGGATTGCTGGTTGAAAAATAATAATAATACGATAGTTTCGATTAGTCACCCTAGAAATTCATCAATTATTTGTTATGAAAGCTTCCTTTCCTCCTTCCCCTTAACTACTTCCCCATCGTACACACACGCCATTTCAAGTCTACGTTACAAGTTGAAGCTTTTCCGCTTTGTCACAGATCGTGATCAATATCTTTACCTACCATACTTTAAATTCTGTTCTCAAGGTAAATCGACCGGACTAGACAGTCAAATGGCGTCTCTTCTTCGGCACGTTCTTGAATAATAAAGTATAGTGTGAAATTGTCTACCTAAGTGGTTTTTGGGGTAAAGTGTTCCCCTCAAAACCAGATGTACTCATACGTGGCTTCAAACCTAGCCGAGGTCAACGGATTTCTTCCTGAGCGATAGAAATTCATAGCAACACTTCCTTCGGAGGGGCAGTAAAACCGTCGGTCTCATCTCAATTGTGGCGTGTAAAAGAAACCTGGAAGGTATGGTGGTTAACCTTTCCGGCAAAATTAGTAATTCCATAACGCTCGCTCATAGAAATTCAGTGTGAAAGACAGGGGGGAACCATACTATTTTATTAATTCTAATAGTACATAAAGAGTTCTAGCAGGTGGTGCAGGCAGCAATAACCAGCTGAAGGGTTGAGAGTAGGGGTGTACCGATGCGGATACCGATGAATTGTTATCGGGCGATAATTAGTGCATCAGCAATTAATCGTAATTGGCGATTATTATGTCGATTAATAGTATTTTTAGAAGTAAAATTTAAATTTAAATTTTCTAAGTAGGGGTTTAGTGATTAGAATCGCAAAAAACACAATTATATACACACTGCATCTGTGTTGTGGGCCATGCAAAGATGACGTAACCAGATAAAGATATAGAAGTTCATATCATTGATAAAACTAACGATCTGGTTCCAACTTTCACTGGTCATGCATAAAATATATTTTTGTATTCAAACAATCTTTTTGTATTAATTACATTAACTGTTATCATTCTCTTGAGTATATTTCCCAATAGATATTAATAAATAATAGATAATCGGGATTAATCGGTGTGAATAATCGTAGCATGAACAATTATTTTAAGCAATCGTTTATCAGTATCGGTAATCAATTTTACTGAATTGGTACACCTCTAGTTGAGAGCATGCCCATCTACGGATGAATAGAAACTAAGGTGACCTGGTGGTCTAGATGTAAGGTGTCAGACTTCTGCTGGGATTTCAGGGTTCAATTCTCGGTCCCGGCACAGATTTATTTGATTGACAAACCCTTCCTTCACTTCTGACAAGACGTGTATTAATCACAAATTGTTAATGTGAGGAATGGCAGGCCTCCGCCGTGGTCCGTATCCCACATTAAACTGTAGGTCATCCATTTCATCTCCCAGTCACCCTAACATTATACATTAGCGCACGTGCGTATAACCCTAACGGGTATTAAGACATGGTGCTAATAATATTGATGATGATAATAATAATAATAATAATAATAATAATAGAAACTACATCAAATCAACCTCCGGGTGGTTGACTCATAAAGAAGACATATGAAGCTCATAATAGTCTTCTCTTGGTTAAACCGTTATTTTGTTGGATACCTCACCCAAGATACTAACGCTAATTCCCATTAAATTAGAACTAAGGTTCCTATGATCAACATCTGGCATAGACGAACGTGTTTATCATTGGTGAAATTGAGGTTTTTTCTCTTACACTGATAAATTAATGGCTTGGTGACTGGTGGATCGATACTAAAATTTATTTAGTTTGCAAATAGTTGCTGTAACAATAAGTTGGTTGAAAAATACACATTAAATATCCCAAATACTTGTTACCAACCCGCCTCGGTGGCGTAGTTGGCTAACGCGTTAGTCATGTTGAGCTCGACTGCTGAGGACGGGGAGATCGAGGTTCGAATCTCGGTCGGGTGAATTGGGGGTGGTTTTTTATATATGGTTTTCCACTCTCCTTCCACGCAAATGCGGGTTCAATTCCTCTAATTAAACATCCCCAATTCCTAATCCATTAACGTAATTAGTACTTAAAGCGTATAACCTGAACGGGCAGTAAGACGCGGTGCTAACAGTAATATGCTATCCAATAAATAAATCCTGGGAGATTGGTTTGGGCTAGAACTCTGCTTTAAGGCAAATTAGTTTGTAAGTCGCATGTATGATATAGTCTGTGTGTTTAGAAATATCAAGTTAAATATCCACATTTAAAGAAATTAAGATGCATTAAGAAAAAAAGTGTCACATTGTTTTACTAGATGTTCAGGCTGTACGCATTGATGATAATTACACTAATGAGGTAAGTATAAGAAAGGAAGTGTTTTAGAAGTAATATACCCGCATTTGCATGGAAAAACAGGTAAACTATTCAGGGAAAACCACCCTCAGTTGTCTTGACCAGGATTTGAATACTTATTTCCCAGTCATCAGCAGGCCAGTTCAACATTATAATGACGACTTTGACTATTCGGCCACTGAAGATGATTGCATTTTATTAGCATCGATTTAAACAACTAAATCTCATTTGATCATGTATAGAGACTCTTATATTTAAAAAGACATTACGGAGTATAAATGGGAGTATAGGGTTCGAATCCCAGTCGGGTGTGGTGAGGATGAAATTTTCTAAATATTTTCCCATTCTTCTTCCATGTAAATATATTTAGCTTACTCATGATTCAATCTTAATCGTTCCATATTATTAGCGTAATTATACTGCGTGTATAAAGAACACGTGGTATGAATACGTGGATTTAAAATAAACTTTTATTCAACTGTTTAAATAATCTGTGGTTACATGATCTAAATTCTAAAGCATTCCTTCGGCATTAGACTGGATTCCCTTTAACAGGTAGATTGACCCACTTCGATGAACACGTGGTTTAACGCGCTACTCTTGCAATAAACTAGACAGATAATGGGAAGATCGAGGTTCAAATCTCGGTTGGGTATACTGAGGGCGGTTTTTTCACGGGAACACTTCCTATGAATTTCCTAATCCCTAAAACCATTAGCAATTAGTACATAAGCATATAGCCCGAACGGGTAATCAGGTGGTGCTTAAAAACAAACAGAATAAAACCACGGTGAGATTGTGGATTTTAATTCCTGTCGTGTATACTGAGGGTAGTTTTATCCTAAAGGGTTTTCTACTCTTCCTTTACTCTAATGTGAGTACACTTAAACTAAATTCCACCTTCCTCATCCCTAACACATTAGTGTAATTAGTACGAAAGCGTGTAGCTTAAACGGGTAGTAAGACGCAGTGTTAACAAAAATCTTCCTCAAACTTTTTAAATTGCACAGAAGAAAATAGAAAGAATTACATACATAGAGACAGTAGATTTTAATTTATTTCACCCATTTGGAAAATAATTCATCAGTTTATTTACCTATTTACAATTCTTTAAGTTTTTTTAGCTCTGCGTTTTACTACCCGTTCATGTGCTTTTTTTACTTAGTATGCTAATATGTTTTAAGGGATTGAGAAGGTTTTACTTATAGGAAGTGCACCCAAATTTGTGTTAAGGGAGAGTGGAAAGCCATTTTGGAAAAATTACCCTCGGTACTCCAGACCAGGATTCGAACCTCGATCTCCCCGTCATCTCTAGTCTAGTCTACTGCGTAAGTAGCGTGTTAGACTACGCGGTCACCAAAGTGGGTTTTTTAGTCCAGATAAATAAATAAAAAATAATACCAAGCAACATGAATTATGGAAACAAACCATATTACACCTTTTCAAAGGAAAAATAGAAACACATCATAATTTCAATTTAACGAATTACGGACGTGTTTTTTTGTATAAAGAGAGCATACTTTAATTGTAAAAATTCTCAACCTCAAGCGTATGATTAATCTTTACGTTTTATAATCCCTCTGAACTTAAAAAGTGGATTTTAAAATCGTGTCTATCAGCCCCGTGCCCTGGTTCCTAAGCTGTTTGAAGGATTTTGTTCAATATTGATATTAAGAAGTATCGTAGGATATTTTATTTTTATTTTAACCCCAGCCATTAAATCAGAAGTAATTTAATGTTGAGAGATTTTCTCGAATATTCAAAAAAATTCTAAAATGGATTTGACGATATTGTTTAAAATTGATATGTAGGGAGTCTTGGTCCTGACAAATAGCACTATACTGTATAATGGGTTTTCGGGTATAACATCATTTTAGAGTGGTTTTCTGATGGGTGATTTTTGAACATTTGAAATATTTCGAGAACGGCTCTAGAGATTTTGATTAAAATGTATATCTGGAGAGTGTTTGAGAGACAAATTAAAATATATACATATTTTTCAAGGAAAAAATAGTTTAGAGGTCTTTTTCTGATTACTTTTTTAATTTCAAATATTTTAAAATGGTTATATCGTTTGGGTTAAAAATGGATACCGTATCTGGTAAGGGTTTGACAGTTCAAATAACTCTATATATTTGTTTTTCTCATAAAAATAATTTAATAATTATCAACTATAACTAGTTTGAAGACATAAACTCTAGTGATTTGGTTTATAATCAGCATATACTTACTATTTTAAATGACAAATAATAATAAAATATGTTTATTTTTGTAAAACAAATTATTGCAAAGGTTTTATGACCAATGTTAGAAAATTTGAAATTTTCCAAAAATAATCTTAAAGATTAATTTGAGGTTGGTAAAAATAACAGATTTTTGAAAATTTTACCGTTTACAAATAAAGGTTTGATCAATTTGTCTTAAAATTTAATAATTTATAGGGTTTATTGTGTTTAACAAAATGCTATGTTGTTTTTCTGAGTATAACTTATTTACTGTAAGGGTAGTGTGACGTAAAATTTTAAAAAATGTTCCAAGCTTTATGAAAATATTTGTATGATTGTGTTGTACCATTTTCTTTTAAAAGGACAAGATATTTGCTAAGCAAATATGTAAGAGATGCGTATTTTTATTTTATTGTTGATGTTTGAAGGATTGATTGTGTGTACCTCCCTCTTGCTTGCTTAAGTTATATTTTCTGCACCAATAGCCTGATCCAGAATCTTGGTTATACAAAAATTCCGTGGGATCGTAAGGAAGAGTTTGTCAGCCTATCACCCCCCCCCCCACACACCCTTATGTGACCATCCTATCTCCCAATCTTATTTTCCAATGGGTTTCCTGACGACGCATTTTATCGTTTGCTGTGTCAGATCGTTTCTGACAGTTGGGAACAAGGTCCCAAGAGTGAAAAGAGGTATATATATTCACCAGTTACACGTAAACACCCTCCTTTGTAGATGTGAAATGATCTCGCTTCACTTTGATGATGGAGGAAAGTGTGAAGTAGAAATTGAAGCGGGGGGTTTTACTCTGTAAGGCAGGAATACAACAACATTTGGATCCAATTCTATTAACTATTTTATTTTCTAAAACAAAAAAGTTGATATATTGCAAAAATTTTCTCATAGCTATTATCTTATTTTTTGTGCCACGTAATATTCACCTTTCGGGATATCCATAGATAGTAATGGGGTAAGGATGAAGGAGGTAAGAACTTAGAAGAGGTTTACTCGAATTTGCATGGAGAGAGAGAGAGAGAGAGAGAGTGTGAGAGAGAGAGAGTGTGTAAAACCATTTAGGAATTAGTGTTCTCAGTAACTCAGTTTTGTACACCGATGCTGATTTTCAATTTTTTTAACACTGATTATTATTACTCTTTCAGGTTATAATACACATATATACTAATTACGCTATAGTATTTTGGATGAGTAAGGTTGAATTTAGGGGAAGTGTTACATAAGCGTAAAGGGAGAATAGAAAACTATTTAGTGAAAACCAACCTCAGTAAGCCCTATCGAGATTAGATCCTTGATCTCACCATAGTCGGCAGTCTATTTTATTAAGAGAGTGACGTCTTGGACCGTATGTTCACTGAAGCGGGTCTCCCTTTACTAAATATAATTCTATTATCAGGCCTGCTCCTGGTAACACCATCCATAACCCACTTCAGTGATCGAATGGTTTAACTCTTAAGCTCTAAGACACCACTCTCGCAAAAGATTGGGCTGAGGATGATGGAGAGATTAGGGTTCGAATCCCAGTTGGATGTACCAAGGGTGTGTTTTTTAATTGTTTTCCCCTTCCCATCCACGCAAATGTTAGTAGGCTTCATCTAAACTAAATATTCCTCTTCCTTACACTTTAGCTTAATTGTTACATATGAGTATAGCTTTAACGACGTAGGACATGGTGCTAAAAAAATAATTATACATCAATCAATGATACATTAGAATAGTTATATTTGGTTCTTTTAACATGGAAATTACCCACTTCAGTGGCCGCATGGTCTAATGCGCTACTTACATAATAGACTAGACTGTCGATGATGGAGATATAGTGGTATGACCCTGGTTGAGTGAACTGAGGGTGATTGATCATCTCTCTACTTCCACACAAATTCTGGTAAACTTCCTCTAAATTCAGTCTTACTCATCCCTAACCCATTAGTATTACTAGTACATAGAAGTACAACCCAAATGGGTAGTAAGACGCAGTGCTTAAAAAACTTGGAAATTATAGAAAAACCTATCATTTAATTTCGAGAATACTTAAAAAAAACCTATTTATATTTTATTTATTTTTCCAAACATATTGTGTTTAAAAATTACTGTAGTAAACAAAGCTAAAATTTTCAACTCATTTAATATAATTATATAGTAGTTCTACTCAAAAGTTCTTAATTTGTTTGGAATCCATGATTTTAAAAAAGATTTATAATATTGATTTGAAAGAGCTAAACTTTAAAGAACACACACACGTACATATAAATAAAATGTGTTACACACGAATTCGAATATTGAATAGTTTAATAATTATCAATCCACACCCATGGTTAAAACTTATTTCTATTACTGTTATGTTATGTTGGTTAGATGGCTTTAAAATAATATTTGCCAATGCCAAACTTATATACGAGTATATTATGAGTATGATGTATAGTCTCAATATATGTGTGGTTATAGTCAATGGTAAATATACTTACTAGATAATTAAAATTAAATATAGGTGGTCTCATGGTATAACGCAATGATTCCAAATCTTTTTTTGTTTGGAGGAACCCTTTTAAGGCTGGTATGTAAGCAACGCGCGAAAAAAATTGTGTTCTTGCTGTTTTCATAGAAAAACTTTTTTTTTTGCCATAATAAATAAAATATAGATTCAATACAAATATAGAGCTTAATGTTATTTATATGATGATATCAACAGTTGTGGAGTATTTTGTCATGAACATAACGGTATTAGATGACAAACTTTTTCAATGAAAATAAATTACAGGACAACCTTAATAGGTATTCAAGAACTGTTGAGGTCACCATGTGAAGAAAATTAAATTCTATGTTTGTATTAAGGCCATATTTGATTTATTTTGCCAGAAATATATTTTACAATACACATTAGAAAAACATCGGCCATATCTCACTTCTCTCGAATCCCCACCCTAAATATTTGGTGGACACATATTAGTTTCGAGAGGGAAAATAACAAAAATATACGTGTACAGCAGTAGGACTATTAAATAATAATTAAGTAACTCATACTTTTGAATTACATATTTCAAGAGTATTTACTCCCTATTTTAATAAAATGTTGTAAACATTTTTATCTTACTTCTGGCTTATTGGCTACAAATAAACATTACGCATATACTTTGTAACTCTTTTGTGTTAAAATAATTGTTTTTTATACAGTTTTGACGATAAAAAAATTACATTTTATTGTTTTATAATACATTCCCAATATTGATAATAATACAAGTTTCAATAGAATGACATTGATTTAAATCACTTCCTAGCTTGATGTGAAACTTTGAATTTATTCTCTGACAGTAGTGATTAGTAGAAGGAAGTACTGGCAACGCTAGTTACTGCCAATTGAATTCCTTGCCCAAATTTTTTTTCCCCCTTTCGGCAAAATGTTTTCTCTCATGTAATACTTTAGCAGATTAAATATCAACTACCACATGAATTTCTAACCAAGTTAAAGTTTTGAACTGCAGACCACGTTAAAACCTAATAATTTTAAGTATTCTAATATATTAAAAAAATATACAAATTTTACTTTTTTTCCACACGATTTTGCCAATTCTTGGGGAATCCCAGACAAGGGATCGTAGAACTCTGTTTGGATATCACTGGTCAAACGTTTCACTCTCACATTAGACTGGATTACCGAGGACGTGGAGATCGGGGCTCGAATCTCAGTTATATGAACTGAGAGTATGTTTTTATAAATGGTCTCCTACTCTCCCTCAACTCAAATGCGTGTGTATTTCATCTCAAATATAACTTCCTCATATATACCGCAATAGCGCCATGAAAAATGTGAGACCTGCTTCAATGGCCGCATAGTCTAAGGCATCACTCTCGTGTTAGACTATACTGCCGATGATGGGGAGATCGAGGTTTAGATCTTGTTCGGATGTACTTATTACTACATTGTTTTCCACACTCTCTCTCCAAATGAATGTGATTACACTTCCTCTAAAGTCAACCTTAATCTTTCATAATACATTGTAGTGAATAAATGCGTAGACTATAGCCCGAATGGGTAGTAAAACACTTTACTAAAAAAATGAAAAATAATGGGAGCACATTTTATTACTTTCGAGTGTACACTAGTAAAGTAAACAGGATATCCGAGTGTAGCCCAGAGCGTCACGTTACATTTAAACGGGTTTTGCATATTTACACTAGATCCACATTAGGAGTAATGGCGAATTTATGTCGGCGCTTGTTTCGGAATTTCAAGGGTCACAGTGGTGTCGAGACTGGCACACATTACACCACATGGTCCTCCTATGTGGCCTTGTACGACATGTGTGGTGACTGAGGGGAAATCACACGCGGATAATAGAATATTTACGATCTATTTAATCAACGTTTGGTATGATGGAAAGTGAATGGTTTTATTTTTAGTAGATGGAATTTTAATTTGTTATTTTTTTTATCAATTAGTACGTTTAACCCTGAGGTTATTAAAGAGTTTACCTACTTAGGTGGCCCCGTGGTCTAAGACGTCAATCTTGTGTTGGACTAGATTACTGATGACAGTGGTTACAGGTAGATAGGGGTTCATATCCCGATTGGGTTTATTATGGTGGTTTTTATATAAATTGGTTTCCACTTGGCCTCCATGTAAATGCGGGTATACTTCCTCCAAATTCAATCTTCCCTATCCCTAACTTATTAGCGTAATTAATACATATGATTATTATCTGAACAGGTATTAAAACGTGGTGCTAAATTAAAAAAATGTAACATAGACTTTTAACACAAAATGAAAATAAGACGAGATGCTAACAAAAATTAGGTGTTGAGTTTGTTTTAGAAAGATAGTTTTACAAGTCACGTGTTGATCTCGGCGACTTTGGGTTTAGAGTTCACGCCTTAGAACCCGATACTCACCAGTTCAAATCCGGCTAAGGTTTGTAGATTTTAATCTATAGAGATGAAAATTCGTAGTGCAAATTCTTTCGAAGGGTGAATAAAATGGTTGGACCCATGTCGGTTGTGTCATGTAAAATATATCTGGAGGATGAATAAAATCCTCTCCTATAGAATTTAAAGTACCTTGGGGGTGTGACACTAGCCAACTGAAAGGTTGCATGAGCACGCTGCTCCAGATGAAAGAGAAATACATAAGGATTAAACTTTGGGTTGGAGAATAATTATAAATCATATGCGTGCATAATAAGTTGGTACCTCTGGTAATTAAAAAAATACAAACCCTAAACAATAATTGTATTAATAAAAATAAAAATAAAAGAGTTATTATGTGATTGTAGGGAAATTATTCATCTTTAAGTTATATAACCCGCCTCGGTGGTGTAGTTGGCTAACGCGCTTGTCATGTTGAGCTCGACTGCTGAGGACGGGGAGATCGAGGATCGAATCTCGGTCGGGTGAACTGAGGGTGGTTTTTCCTAAATGGTTTTCCACTCTCCCTCCACACAAATGCGAGTTCACTACCTCTAATTCAACCTTCCCAATTCCTGATCCATTAGCGTAATTAGTACTTAAAAGCGTATAGCCCGAACGGGTAGTAAGACGTGGTGCTAATATTATTATTATTAAGTTATATATAAATTTACTATTTTCACTACTCTGTTATCCGACAAATAACTTTAGGCATTTAAAAACAATCCCGTTTCTATTTTCTACATCAATACATCACTTACGTTAATGGGCGAATTTATGGAAGCTATTATGACACCTACCCAATGTCATTAAAAAGTGGGTGATATATATAGTCAAAAGAGGTTGAGTTGTATAATTAAATACAAATCACAAAACAGCTTATCTCTCTGTAGGTGATCTGGTGGTCTAGATGTAAGGTGTCGGGACCTCTGTGCTGGTGCTTCGGGGTTCAATCCTCGTTCGCGGCACAGATTTATCTAATTACCAAACCCTTCATTCACCTCTGACAAGACGTGTATTAATTGCAACTTGTGAATGTGTGGAATGCCAGGCCTCCACCGTGGTTCGGATTCCTAGTTAAACTATAGGTCTTCCATATCATCTCACAATCACCCTACCATTACACATTAGCGTAAGTGCGTACAAACCAAACGGGTGGTAAGACGTGGAGCTAATAATAATAATATTAATAATATTATCTCTCACTGTGATTAACTACAAGCTCTATGACTTGGACAAGCAAGAATATTGACTTGGACAATTTTCGACCAGATACGATGACTAATATTCTATCAATTACGTGAATAATATGTGGTTTAGCTGACCAAGTGTGGTTTTGGTGTCGCATTAGCTGGCCAAATTAACGTGTGGATTAAGTAAAGTAAACAATATAATTTCATTAATTGGATTACGCAACTTCAAAACCAATAACATGAGGCAGAAAATTATTTGAACTGGAAATTTAAATATTGTTGGATGACTCAAAATAAAAAATAATATATATATATATATATGTATATATAATAAAAATAAAAAATAATATATATATATATATATATATGTATATATAATACTTCTAGCTACAATTTTGGTAATAAAATTATTTAATAAATTTAATTAGTATATTTTGGGAAACTTATATAGGTTGAATATAGTTTGCGGAGTTTTTGTGGGTTTCCCCCCATGTAGTTAACCTTCAAACATATTCATTATAAATAATTAAGTGTTATCATTATGACACAGATTCATATTTTCACATATAAATTTTTTTTTATTGTTTATAATACTATGGTTAAGCTAGTAGTTCTTCTAACAGTAGACTTCTTCTTTCATGTTTTTATCCTTATTACAGTCTTATTACTAGTTCTGTGAACAGTAGACCTCACTCCCTCCATGTTATTATCGTTACTACAGTCTTAACATTTCTCTTTAGATTTCCATTTGAAATACATCTCATATTTTATCCTTTGTTTTTAATTTGTTTTTTTCCTTTGCGATTAATAAAGACATCAAATAAATTAATATTATATTCAATGGCGCATTGTATTTATATATGATAGCCGCTGTTCACTCATTTCAAGAAGTCAGTCTCTCAATAGATGTCAAAATTTAAAAAAGTACTACCTATGTACCTGATATGTTACTTAGAATATAGATTCAATTCACTTGAAATGAATTACGAGAAAAAACCCTTGAGTGGCCACTATATTGAAACGCATAGCTATATTGAAAAACTTTATAGAGTAGATATATATTTCGGACTAGGTTCAAAGAATATATCTGTAAAATTTCATTAGATTTGATCAAGGTATCCCGTAACAAAGATGCGGACATAGAAAGGGATATATGCACAGACAGAATAAATTCCAAATGCTCAGGATAAAACCGAGTCTTGCTTCGCTTGGTAGATTAATTACTATTCTATAGCGATGGTTAAATTCTATTCTAAAAATGTATATTGTAGTTAAAAATAAACCAACAAATGGATAAAACTGTGACGTGTAAAAACAAGAGGGAAAACAATTTGCGCAAATATTTTAATTATTTTTCGGCTATGTAACCAATTATTAAGATGATAATTATATAGTAATGTACAAATAAATGACTCTTAAACTTAAAATAACTTGAGTTTCTCGAATGAGATTCAAGGCTTTATAAAAATACATCCATAAAAAGAAAAAAAATGAGTTTGTTCATTTGGAAAGTTAAATGGATTATATAATCGTTAAAAATTGTACCCTAAATTATATTCAGAATTTCTAATTATTATAGTAAAAGTTTTGTAACTTACTTTTAATTTATACTTTCTCAATAAAATTGGTACATAGATGTTAACAAAAAATTGATTTCTTTATCATGGTATTTATGTCTTTTATAGATGATGCATATATCAATCATTGGCTATAGTTATAATAAATGCTAGAATTTCTTAAAATTTTAGCACCGCGTTTTGTTACCTGTTCAGGTTGTACTCATATGTACTACGCTAATGAGTTAGGGATGAGTTAGGATGAATTTAGAAGAAATGTACCTGCATTTGCTGGGAGGGAGGGGGAGAGAGAGAGAGAGAGGAAAACCATTGTGTAAAAACTACCCTCAGTACAACTTTAGTTAAATATTATACGTGTAGTTTTTTTTTCCAAACATATGGGGTATAGTAAAAAAATATGAAGGCAAGTTGCAATTTATTTTAATAAATCTATGCTGTATAACATAGGTTATGTTTATGAAAAATTAAATATAACAAATGAAATGCCAATTGAAATAAATTAAAGTTGATATTAATATGTAAGTTAAAATAAAAAAAATCCTAAGGCAAATATAAATTTTAATAATTTGATAGGAAATTAAATAGGTCTAAGAGTATTTATGAAAAACTTAAAAATACAGCTACGATATATACATTTATGTGAACATATTAAAATAAAAATATATTCATTACATATTTTAATTAACTTAAAACTATCATATTTTTTGTGGGTTAAAAGTGAATACGATGAACGACTTTTCAAACAATCTTAAACAACACTTAATACACTTAGGTGTCCGCATGGTCTAGGGCGCTATTATCGCAATAGACTAGAGTACTGAAGACGGGGAGTTTGGGGTTCGAATCACGGTCATGTATATTGAGGTGTTTTTTAAAAAAAAAATCTTTACACTCTGTCTTAACGCAAATGCAGATGCACTTCCTCTAAATAAAACCTTCCCCAAACCTAACACGTTAATTTAATTAGTATCCAGGTGTATATCCCGAACGGTCAATAAAGACGAGGTGCTAAAAATAAACAACACAAACCGACACAAGTTGAGTTAATTATTTAACTTCACAAATGAGAAAAGCGTTTATGTATTTTATTTGATGTATCATTGGCAAAAATAAAACTTCTAAAAATGTAAGACTTTATTGAATCTCTCCTGTTTTCTTTGTGGTCCCATAAAGGAGAAATTTGTTGGTTAGTTGAGTAGCCAACGAAGAGTTTATAGCTCGAGTAAAAAAGTCTGGAGGAAGAGGAAATGAGCTCAGACATTTTCAGGGATAGCGTACAAGCGAGTGATACACATCACATAATCTCGACACGCAGACAGACAAATTTCGGAGAATTACACAATACATCTGCTATTCAGTGACTTTTTTTTTAAATATGGTTTTACACAAATATTATTTAAGGAAAGACGTAAAGAAGCATGAGTTTAAAACACTAGGTTTCAATTTATATATATATATATATATATATATATATATATAACTTTTTTATGTGAAGCGAATAAANTATATATATATATATATATATAACCTTTTTATGTGAAGCGAATAAACTATTTCTACAGTAGAAATATAAAGATTAATTTCCTATTCATAATAATCTCAACCATTCTGGAATATCTGTTGACGGTTATCGCAGAATTTAAACAGGAAATTTTATCTTCATTTAAAAAGTTTCTGTTCAAATGTAATTCCATAATAGATATTCAAGAACTGTTTATTAAGGTGGAATTAAAGATGAAGTGATAAAAGGCCAGTATTTTTGCAGTTTTTATGGCAAAACCTTTTTTTTTCATAAAATAAGTAAAATATTGCTTCAGTACAAACATAGATTAACATCAACAGTTTCTGAATATCCCCCATTAGCATAGCGGCATTTGATGAGTAACTTTTAAAATTAGGAGAAAAAGCTGTCGTTAAATTCCAGGACACCCTTGACAGTTAATAAATAAATTTGTAGGTCACTGTGTGAAGAAAATTAAATTATATATTTGTACTAGAGAAATATTTGATTTATTTTGGCTAAAATAATGTTTTGCCATTAAAACTGCAAAATAAATGTGTGTTTTTTAGAATCCCCTTTCATCCCTATTTAATGTGTGTATAAAATTAAACTGAATGTACTTACTGAAGCAATATTTGATTTATTTGAAAAGAAGAAGAGTTTTTTTACTATAAAAACTGTAAAAATACGTAACTTAATGACATTTCCTTTCATTCTACCTTAATGGTTCATTACATGAGGAGAGTAGTTAGAGTATACAATAAAACGGTGTCTAAGCTTCCTAACACCCTTTGTCCTATTGTACTCGACTGAGATTATAAACTCAATCTTCCTGTCACCAGCAACAAAATACATTGCAAGATTGACACCTCATACCCCGTGACCATCGGTATGGGTGCTTAGTGACGTAACTAGGTTAACATGCCCACCTTTCTCCGGAAAGTTCATCTTTTTATCTCTGATAATGTCTTAACATATTCAGGCACAAGTTTAAATAACCTTTAACTTTTATGTAAATTCTCAAAAAATATTTTTTGAATCTCACCATTTTATTTTATTGTTGGAAATATATGTATATGCATATATATATATATATA
>CABFOW010002324.1:68635-99881 GCA_902141385.1 Timema californicum
ATATATATATATATATATATATATATATATATATATATATAGCCTTTCGAAGTGTATGCATACTAATTAATTACGCTTATGTGTTAAAGATGAGGAACTCAGAAGAAGTTTACCCGCATTTTCATAGAAAGAGAATGGAAAAAAATTCAGTTAAAAAACTGAGTTCGCCGACTGGAACTCAAATACAAATCTCATAATCGGCAGTACAGTCTGTTGCAAGTGTGAGGTCTCAGGAGCTTGGCACATACTACTTCCAAAGTAGGCTAAAATAAATGACAAAATAAATATATTTTGAATAGAAGCTAACTTGAAATGGATAGCCATATAAATATATATATATATATATATATATAAGCGTGCAACCTGAGTTAAAAGAGTGTTCCAGGCAAATTTTGATAAAATTGGTCTACGCATTTGACAGTAATCGAGGAACAATTATCCAGTCACCGGACAAACGAAATGCCAAACGGTCGAGTTAAAACGCTACCTGCTTCCATCGAGTCAATCAGTATGAATTTATCGGTAGCTGTCCATTGGCTTTTATACAGTTGCATATCACACGAATTGGCGTAAAATGTATAGAAATAGTTTTAGTAAAGTTTGTAACGGTCAACAAAGTTTCTTCTTATTTTAATCTGATTGTACTTAGTGTAGTTAATACTCATAAGTATACACAGGGAATGTGTGCTTGTGTCAGTGGTTCAGCGGCTAGTCAGTCAACAACACGTATCTCCAGTGGACGCGTGGTTCATGTGATCATTCTGGCGGGTAAAAAAAACTTCACAACGTTTATTTACACGTCCTGACCATCTACAGTCATACTAATGGGGTAGATATGAAAAGAGTATAATTTGGAGGAAATGTATCCGTATTTGCGTGAAGGAGGAGTGGAAAATCATATATGCTAATAAAATGAAGCGTTTGTTTGTTTTTCATGAGAATATCATGATATCTACCACACGCAAAGGTCTGAATTTTTTTAAAAAACCAGTAGCTTTATGCAAAAATATGTACACTTTTAAGCAGAAATTTTAAAATTCTGTGTGTACTTTTTTTAAAAAAATAATTAAAAACCTCCCAGGAAATGGCGGGTACTTCAACTAATTTAAGATAACATATCCTCAGTACATCCGGATGGAATTCGAAACTCTATCTCGACGTTACCATAAAACCAGACCAAACGAGCTTGACGTTTAGTCCGCGTGTATACCGACGTGGATCTAGGCTTGTAGTGGACTGGATTACCGGTGACGATTTGTTTGAAGTTTGAATCTCCAGCCTGATGCACTGTAGAGATTCAATGTGACCTTCCCCAAATATTTCAAGCTAAACCTAGTGTCTTAAGTCTAGAAATACTCACTTCGTAGTACACGTACTAGGGGTCATTCATAATCATCGTAACCATTTTTCTGACCCTTTTTTTTTACCCCCTACCCCTTTTAACATCATGGAAACATTAGCCTCATCACCCAAACCCTCAACCTGTGTTACGAGTAGTGGAGAAATATAGCCATGACTTGAATAAAATTATTATTATTAACACCGCGTCTAACTACCCGTTTGGGTTGTACGCACTTACATTAATGTATAATGTTATGGTGATTGTGAGATGAAATGGTGGACCTACAGTTTAACGTGGGATCAGAACCACGGTGGAGGCCTGGCATTCCCCACATTCACAAGTTGTGATTAATACACATCTTGTCAGAAGTAAAGGAAGGGTTTGGCAGTCAGATAAATCTGTTCCGGGACCGAGGATTGAACCCCAAACCTCCAGCATTTAAATCTGACACCTTACCTCTAGAGAACCAGGTCACCTATTGAATAAAAAAACTGACACAGGACATAGGCTGGAAACAGAATTGGATGTAAAAAAAAATATTCCTACCTTCGTGCACACAAGTATCGTTTTCTTTCACTTCTGATCTTCGTCGCATAATGTATATAAATGAATGTTGCAGCAGTTTCTTGTAGTTTATACATAGTCCTAACGTTTGTATTCCACCGTTACAACACACGACCGATGTAAAGTATGGTAGGCTTCGATGTTCGCGACGTAACGAGGATCGGCTCAGCTAAAATTTTGTCTATAACGTGTCACGTGTATCGTCAACCTGCTATAGCACTGTTCGCGGTCATTATACGTACCATACGTTGTACTGCCACAAGTGTGGACACTGCTTAAGAGCGTGCATCAAATCAGGACCATTTCAGTTCCCGGCTCGCGCGAAGTATGGAAGTTAAATAAAGGGAAAAGAAAATACCAAAATTGTCAGAAATGTGTGCAGTACCTTCGTGTTTGAAGAATTACTCAAAATTTTCCGCGGTGACGATGGGGTACAGAGCGACAAATTTTCTTGTTAATAACTACAGTATATCCCTACTATGACAAAATACCTAAATATTTGTGCACAGTGCTTATCTGGGAAGCCATTCTAAAATGGTCAAAAAATGCAATTTCAATACAGTTTTAATCCAAATACTATTTAATGTCTAAACAATGTTCTGTATTAGAAATTTCTATTAACTCTTTATCTCCATTAATGTTCAATCAGAAATGATCAACGTGCAATAATGTTCGTGTAGATTTATGATTTCAAGGCGATTGTATCACAGAGTTGATTGGCATTTATGATACTGCTCAGGTGAGAAGTTATCTATAAATATGTTTACAAACAGTGAATAAATGAACAATAATATTATCTTTTCTACATTATAAATTACAAAATATGTATGACGTAACACTTTGCTGTACCTCCCCTCCCCCTATGTAGCATCATGCAGGCATTGGAGCTCCCCCTCGATCCCTCTTTCCAACAGCGTTACGTGGTTTATAGACGATCCACTATCCATAATAATTTAAAGTGTATAGGAATACTGGTTCGATATGATACAAGATATTTACTCTTTGTATATGGCATACCCCTATCATTCAATTCATAAACCGTTATTTAAGGTGGGATTCTAGTGATTGTTAGTTAAGGGAAGTATTATTTCAGTTTTTATAGAGACTTTTTAGGTAAAATAAATCAAATAACTATCCAGTAGAAACATAGAGTTAAATTTCCTACACATGGTAAGCTCAACAATTCCTGAATATCTGTCGAGGGTGTCCTAAAATTTTAATAATCTTTTAATAAAATTATAATTACTCATGAAAATTATTAAAGAAATGTAGGGATTGATATATGTAGAAAATTAAACTGTGTGTTTCTACTTGGGCAATGTTTTGTTTATTTTATTTTGACTAAAAAAAATCTGTTTGCTAAGAAAACTTCAAAAACACTTTCACCTTTTTACGCATTCGCTTCCATCCCAAATCATGATGGGCAGGTAAGAATTTATATTTCAGTTTTAAGGGTGAAAAAAAAAAGTACTGCTTTTATCTTTGCTTCGTTTTCTTGTTTCGTTTCCATTTCTTCGTTTGAGAGAATATGGAGGTGTCTAACTTAACAGAAGAAAAATAAAAGGGTTGATAAATGAAACCCGCTAAAACAATACTAAATTAACTGGATATTTCTCTTGTGACCCTATCAAAACATGACTTTTTTTAAAAAAAGAGGGCTGGATCTTGGTTGCTAACATTTTGATTAAATCTCCTAAGCGCAAATTTTCACTTTTAACATGGTTGAAAATGAGCTAGTTTTTTAATTTTCACACAAATTTACTTTAGATTTTAAAATTAAATTAGTTATTTAACTGGTCAGAAAGATGCATATACCTTTCATACATATGTTGGCATAAATATTATATTTAAATATCAAACCGTATCTTAAATAAATTGTGTTTTATAAAGTTATATATATTTTGGGATGATTATTTATTAAAATATCAAACCATTTAATAAATAAGGCAGTCTTTATAAAGTTTTCAAGCACTCCCCAATGCAGTTCTTGTGTAGACACACCCACATTTCTCGAAACATTAATATTGATTGTTTTAAAGTTATTTGTAGCATTTTTTTTTATTATATATAAATGCATGAAATGAAACCAAGATAAATATTTTGATAAATTCACCACTTGACATTTTAAGTGTTAATCAAGGCAAATCCATTGATTTAATGGCGAAACAAAGATAACAGAATTTCCACTAACTAAAAAAAAGTTCCTTCTGTCTAAAAAATGTATAAACCCCCATTCAAAAGAATACTGTTCAAATATGTGTTTTAAACAGTTATTAAAACGGCCACATTGTGACCAAAGGAAAATATTTTAAGATACAGTAGAAAAAATATCCTACTAAACTAATTACATTGATTATTCGTTAGTATTTTTAGCACATACAAATTCTAACCATAACTTTTCTTTCTATTGCGTCATACCACTTAAATCAGAGGTTATTTATTACAATTTTTTACCTAAAAGAATATGTGTTCTGTCTTACGACAGGTCCATTCCTTTTGTCAGTGAACTTAGACCTCCAATTCACCCTATTCTGTATTTTGCCTTCTCATTCAGATCCCAGAATGTTATTCTTTCCTTCAAGTCACCCAATATTTAAATACTCCTCCTTTCTAAGCTCCTCTTTCCCTCAACCTTTCCATCTATGACGTCATGCAGAATACGTTTGCTCCTAAGGATATGTCCGATCCAGTTTCTCCAGCACCACATCTCAAAGTTCTCAAAGTATTTATTTTCCAACTTCCTGAGAGTCAAAGTTTCTTCTCCGTACAGCGCGATGCTTCAAATGTAGTATTTAATCAGTTTATTCCTCAGTTTCAAACTAAGCTTGCTGGTCAGCAGTAACCTCTTCTTGTTGAAATATTTCTTCGTTATGGCACTCTTTGACCTAATTTCCTTGGTTCATTAGGAATTATTTGTCAGCAGATTTCCCAGTTACTTCAATTTCTCAATGTGTATTAACTCCTGGGTTCCAATTTCTGTGCCTAAATGAAGTTATTTCATTTGGCACAAATCAGCTTTTCTGTGTAGGTCTACTAAGCGGATTGCCCTAAGTTAAGAGAACGTCTCACCCTATGGATAGAACGTTATCATCCAGGCGGTTTATCAAAGTGTGATCACCTGGCGTATTCATTAAAAAAACACAATGGCATTGAGACAAAGGAAACTATTTTTAAACACAATTAAAAAAAAAAAATAACATGTAGTACGGATCCCAATTTTTCTGTCGTCAATTAAATAATGCAGAGTGAACTGCAATTAGATGAAATTTCTGGTTTGGAAAAAAACCCATTATATTATATCTAATATTCCTGATAATCGACCTTAAGATAGGCTCGTAAGTAAATATGTAACCTTGTACTGATATATGTGCTAAAAAAAAGTAAATGATACACACAATACAAGTGAAAATCATGTCAAACTTTATGATAACTATGTGCTAAAATTTATATTAACTTAAAAGAAAGATATAAACAACAAAATTTCCCGTGAAAAAATGTTATAGTGAATTAATCCACATAGTTAATTTGACCAAAAAAATTACACTCACTTCAAACATATAATTTAAGTTCTTATGTGTACTTGATAAGGTAATGCATACAACAAAACCATTAGATATAAAATTAATCAATGATTTGCAGTGATAATTTAAAAATAAATTTACTAAACTATTGGAGAAAAATATCGTTTGTAGCAATTACATAATTACACTTTAATTAAACAAAATTATCACTTAACTTCTTTAATTAATTCAAGTCAATAAAAGTTTTTAAACTAAAATACTNAAAACATTACTGCTTCGATTATGACTTGGTGTTCGCTTTCAAAATTAAAAGCCAATAATGTAGCTTGGCTTGGGGCTTTACCCACCAACTTTTGTTAGTTTGTCAGTTATTACTGAAAAGAAAAGTTTCTGAATCCAAGGAACCAAAGAGAGTGAAGTATGGAGGGTGTAAAGAGGTAAGAAATCAGATAACCTAGTGGATCAACCACCAACTTTTGTTAAGTACAGTTGCAAAGAAAAGTTTCTGAATCCAAGCAACCAGAGAAGAAGATAAGAATAGAATAATATAACGTGAGAAAAAGAATGTCTTAAGGATAATGGAGTTATGAATTGTTGATGACGTAAAAAGGGCCAAGTAACAGAACTATAAGAAATGTTTTAGGACGAAGACGTCTGGTGAGGAGTGTTTTATTTCTTTACAAGCCTCGCCTTAAATACACGAGTAGCTATTTCATGACTCGAGAGTTGAAATGTGTGGTCTTAAGTCAAGTGGAGGCGTTAGTGCAGTTTATATTTACGACGTGTTTTATAGGGTGTTTGTTATTAAAGTTTTTTTTATATCACCATCCTCCGTGAAATGACTACCATCTGCCCTCAGTGGCGACTCCCCCTTAAGTGCGCAGGTGTAAGTGCACCACTTATAATTTAACACAAAATAGTATTTAACATAATTTTATTTAAATAATAACATTTCATAATGAATCGATTTTTTTTTAGAATATATTTCATAAAATTAGCTATGCTCTTGCGTGTTTCATTCTATTAACTATTCCACTTGTTTTCCCGACTGCTAGCGCTGTCCTAGTGTACTTCTCCTAAAAAATCTGAGCATGCGCATCGAGAAGAAGAGAGGTTGTTGACCTTGCAAGTTAGTTTTAAAGTGGACCTTAACACATAGCCTGGTGCGCAGCTTGATAGTGAACTTGGCGATTTGTTTTGATCAACTAATGAGTTATAAAGTTTTTTAAAGTGGGGTTTTTCTTTTTCAATATGTACACAATTAATTAAGTACAATAATTATTTAAATAGTAGTTAATTAGTTCATAATAATTTACTGTTTTTGTGCCTATTATAAATATCAAAATGAATTTTGCGCAAGACATTAATTATCAAAAGGAACTTGGTTTATGTAAATAATTGTTATTTGTTAACGAGTTAGATTTAGTGTTTTTCTTTAAATATCGAAATGAATTCTGTGCAAAACATTTTGCAAAGAAAATTTTCTTTGTGTAATCAAGAAGAAAAATTAGAAATTAAAAAACTTGATAGACCTACATCAAATATTTTGCTTAAAACTAACAAAAACTAAAAATCAAGAGTTTATTAGAAAATTCAACATAGAAACTTACAAAAAACATCCATAGATATGTGATTGTAATGAATAAAATGCATTGTTCTGCTTTCCGTGTTTACTCTTTGGTGGCGACCTATCTTGGACGAATTTAGGTATGACTGATTTTAACCATTTAAGTGAGCGAATTAAAAAACATGAAATGTTACACAAGAACAATTTTTTAGATTTGGCTGTACTTGGCAAGACCAACATACGATCACAGTTAGATTCTGGCTGCAGAAGAGCTATCGAGCTTCACAATAAAAAAAAGTCACTAACAACATAATATATGTTTTAAATACTATCCTAAACTGTATTTGATTCTGTGGTGCTTTTGAACTGACCCTTAGAGGTCATGACGAAACTGATTCATCTTCCAGCCCTCGAATATTCATGGACTTATCAATTTCAGTGCGGAGTTGGATGATGCTTTGAAAGGGCATTTAGAAACGTCTACAGTTTTTCAAGGCAACTATAGTTCAATTCAAAATAAAATACTTCAATGCATGCTGGATAGTTGGCATGAAGAAATTTCAAAAGAAATGAATAATGACCGCTTTTTAGCTGTTATAGCTGACAAAACAACTGATGTCTCTGATACTTTTCAAATAGTTATAATTTACCGGTACATAGTAAACGGAAAACCAGTGGAAAGATTTTGTAACTATGTAAACCCCCCTCCCCCATTTCATGATGCTGCATCTTTGTCAAATTGTCTCAAAGAGGAAATAGATCAGCATGTAGAGAAAGAGCCTCATAAGTTAATAGCTCAAGCATATAATGGTGCTTCAGTTATGAGTGGATCTCTCAATGGTGTTCAGGCTCAAATAAAGCAGAGCTATCCTAACGCTGCTTATGCTAACTGTCACGCACACCAACTAAATTTAAAAATGTCAAATGCAGCTTCAATTAATCGTAATGTCCGTATATTTTTCGCCAGTTTAGGATGATTTTGTATTTTTTTTTTACTCCCCTCAGAGAACAGCGATTTTAGATAAATAGGATAAAAGTTTATCACGATCAGTACCTACAAGATGGAACTTTTATTATCGAACAGTAAAAACAGTTTGCGAATACAGAGAAGAACTTATCGATTGCATGGATACCATATAGATACAATAGAAACGAGATATGACATTAAACATTTAGCTACAATTGAACAAGCGTCTGACAAAGGGAAACTGATCAAGCGTTTGAAAAAAAAAATAGATTGTTTCATAGAGGAAATTTCAAAAACAAGAAATGAACATTACATAACTGATGATCTTAGTGAAAATAAAATAAAGCGGAGATGAGATGAGAGCCACACTCGTAATAAAAAGGCTAAATAGGTTTATGACGTCATCATCTGTCAAGTAAAAGACAGATTCAGCTTTACTCGTCATCTTGTTGCTGCAAATTTGTTTTTGCAAGAAAAGTTTTCTGATTATTGTAAGTTGTTTCCTGATAACTATTTAGAGCTCACAACAAATTCATACCCATTTTTAGATGCAAAAAAACGACGCACAGAGCTAAGTATAATTTATGTCAGGGATTAATTTTGAAATATGACTGGCGTTTTAACTCTTTTCTCATTTATAAATGAAAACAATTTAAGTGAAACTTTTAAAGAATGCCTAAAACTTTTAAATATTATTATAACAATCACTATGACAACGGCAGAAGCATGTTTTCTACACTAAAACTTATCAAAACATTTTTATGAAATAGTATGCACCATGAAAGGTTGTCAGCTCTTGCCATTCTGTCTGTCGAGATAAACTATATTATGAACATTTCAGACTTTAACTCTATATTCATTGAGAAATTCGCAAACTCTAAAGAAAGAAGAATTGAGTTTTTATTTAAAGTAGGTTGAGGTGTTTAAGATTAAATTGTTGAGTGTTTGTAAATAATGTTTTCATTTATTATGTGATTGTTTTATTCTAAGGTGTTTAATTATTTATGATTGCACCAGCAAAGTAAAAGATTATAATAATGTAGATGGGTTCAATTATTTTTTATTTTTTCAAATTAATGTTGATTTGTAATGTACTATAATTACGGCTCAGAATGTCAATAATTGACTAAAAATTTGGTATCTTTTTAGCTGTCAATATTTTTACCGTCAAAACTTTGTAATTGTATAATATGGATTTTTCTTGTAAAAGTCGAATCCTATATTTGTTTTTTGGAGCTTCACACACCCCCGTACTGCTGTGAAATATTTGCCTAAGTAAAACGATATGTAAATATAGATAGGTACGATATATTAAAAGTTTATATAGTATATTTTAGAAAATGTGAATTGTGCACCAAGAGCCGCCACTGCCTGCCCTCACCCCAGTGGTGGATTTTAATTTTTGCCACCTAGGGGATACACAGATCCTGCCACCTCCTTGTACCATTAACCCGGAAACTTCTTCATACATCTTCTTCCTACTCCCCCACCCCCTCCCCCCACTCAGACCCTCGTCCTGTGTAAATTATAGACTAAACACCATAGAGAAAAATCGTATATGAATGATAATGATAACTGATAAGAAACTTCGGTGTAATATAGCCCTGCATGTACCCTAACCATACCCTTGAGATTGAATCTAATAGTAATGATCAATAAAAACCCTCTAACCTAAGTTTTCGTTGTTAAGTTACTTTTCAGCTGCTGGCTTTTATTTCAATATTTTTTATTTAATTTGCCACACTTTTGATTTTGCCACCGTGTACTATAACCTTCCCTCAGCCCTCCTGTGAATCCACCCCTACCCCATCCTCCATATCCAGCCCCGAGCCAATCCACATATAGTGTACTAATAGGGTAGGGATTACTAGGGTAGAAATTAAAAGGTACTCTTACTGCATTTCTGTGGAGGAGAGATGGTAACACCTTTAGGTGAAACACCTCAAGATATTCATCTTGAGTTCTAACTCCAACTAAACATTTGAAAAAACTCCATGACGTCAATCCATAATCGACCAAGCGGCCACCGTATGTTGGCGAATATAGTACCAACATTTGCGGATAGAGGGTGTTATGTAGTCAGCGCAAAAAAAACCTCTGACCATTAATATTAGTTTGCGGCAACCGTCTTTTGGAGAATATAGTACCAACATTTGCGGATAGAGGTGTTAAATATAGTCAGCGCAACAAACCCTCTGGCCATTAATCTTAGTTTTCTAGACCGGAGCTAATAGATCCATTATAATTAATATAAATTGTTCCAACGATTCGCTGATTTTTTTTTTACCTTGTCCTATTTAATTGAAACTTTGTGCACAATTCAAACTTTTCCAATAGACCTTAGTGGAAACCCTGGTGAAATCTCTTCCTTTCTGCTCGGTGGAGCTAAGGGTTATCACAGCAACGTAGAAGAATTACCAACGGAATTTCAATTTGCGTTCCGTCCAGGAAACATTAATAACCGAACCCACAAGAGAGACATTCTCATAAAACACCTGCTTGACATGGCCCGAGGCAGGGGTTACAAACATACATACTTATAGGAACACCGAAATATCGCGAGACGTCTTTTTTAACAACTTTTAATTAGCACATTAAAATTAGTATAAAAAGATTTGTAAAATTCATTGTAGCATTTTTTTTAGTGAATCATTAATAATGGCTAGTCTGGGCTACATCAATCTGCAGCCCAGTTGTGGAAATATTAGCCAGTACTAATGTACTACCAGGGGACGCCCGAATGTACTAATCGTACATCCTTTCCTTGGAGGTTCTTTCCATGTCCCGGTGAAGTGAGGGGATGATTATAGGGAATATGATGGGGTAAAGCCAATTAATATCTTAAACTAAACTAAGCCTAATTAATCAAAATCTAGTGACCATGAGAATTATATCCCTATCAAGAAAAAAAAATGGCGTAGTACCAGCCAGGATTCGAACCCGCAACTTTTAAGTTAGAATCGAGGAGCCCTGACCACTATGTCATGAGTTCATATATTATACATATTCGAAATAAAACAAAATTGAATATTGTTTTTAATAATAATTAACAATATAAAACTATACACTTTTTTATTTAGTATCCTATGACATTGCCCTTTGCATGAAATTGCAAGAAAAAAAATTACCAACTGAAATATTTTTTTCCTTTGGTATTTTTAACACATTCACATTTTGACTATAGTTTTTCTTTTTGATGTATCATACCACTCAAATCAAAGTTGATTTGTTACCATTTTTAACCTAAAAAATAATTATTTATTTATACAATTATTATTATTATGTGTTCTGTCCTACGACAGGTCCATTCCTTTTGTCAGTGAGCTTGGACCTCCATTACACCCTGTCCTCTACCTCCTCCTTCAGCTTCCTGAATGTTCTTCTTTCCTTCAAGTCATCTAGCATTTGATTCCTCCTTCTTCCTAAACTCCTCTTTCCCTCAACTATTCCACCTATGACGTCATGCAGAATACAGTTCCTTCTAAGGATATGTCCGATCCAGTTTTTCCAGCATCACACTTCAAAACTCTCAAAGTATTTATTTTCCAACTCTCTAAGAACCCGAGTTTCTGCAACTTTCAGCGTGAATGTAGCATTTCGTCATATTATTATATACTGTTACAGAAACATCGATAAAAGAGGAACAGTTTGGTCAAGCAAAGGATATAACATTAAATACGGCCTGGACTGCTGGTTTGTTTTTTGTTTCTTAGCACCACGTCTTACTATCCGCTCGGGTTCTACAGGACCCATATTTTCACATCATCAAATTAGATTTTAATGAAAATAACATCTATATTTAGTTAGTGCATTTGAAAATTAAAAATACGAATAGAGTTTAAATACTTATTTAAATACATATTAAAATTTTAGTAGGGAGCGCATTTAATTAAAGTGACAAGAAAGAATATAGTGTGGGTCTAGATCTGTTGTTGAGTATATCAGGCACTCAACACTAGATTATCAAATTTGCTACCAGATTTGATATGTGGTGTAATATTTTACAAGATAATATGTTTGAAAAAAAACTGTGGAGCTTAGAGTTGATTAAGTAAAATACATATATGAAATTATTAAATTGATGTGAAGTGATAAATGATTGAATAAAACCATTATAAAAAACCTAGTATGAAACGAAATGTAAGCATTTAATAAACGTTCTTAAAATAATCCTTTAAGATTGAGAACTTTGAAATGATCAAATGGCACAAGTATGCAATTTGTTTCAAACTTTTGATAATGATTAATGAGTAACTGGAATAAATGTAGAGTGGTGTAAAATTTAAAACAGTTGTTGTAATTACACGATAAAAATTACTAAAGAGAAGATAGGGAGGGGTAACTTTATCGTAAGTTAAAGTGAAATAAAATATTGTTTCATAAGATAAAATAATGATGTAATATTGAAATGTGAATAATATAAGAAATACAAAGTTAATTTATGTACAATTATATAAAGTCAAAAAAAAAGATACACAAAGGTAATAAGGGAATATATAAAAACGTTTTTCTCAAGTTAAATTCTCCCTATTTTTATATGTATCCATGAGATGGAAGACATAAATAGTCAAATAACGAGGACAAAATTAGATTAAGAGTTTTTGTAAGTTGTTTTATGATCAATTTGGCATCTACGTTGTCAATACTAAACGATGATATTGACTACTATGTTCAATGCATAAATCTCACTATCATCATCCAACTTAAAAAATTAAATTAGAAAATCAAATTTAAATGGATGTTGTGTAAATATTTAAAACAAATGAGGCAACTAAACAACTAAAAGTTGAAATAAATACTAATGAAACATATGATATATAAAGCCAGGATGGTCAGTGCAAACAGATAAGGATGTAATAAAAGTAAAGAACTATCATTTCTAAGTATATATCTAAAATTACATACTATGTTCAATGCATAAATCTCACTATCATCATCCAACTTAAAAAATTAAATTAGAAAATCAAATTTAAATGGATGTTGTGTAAATATTTAAAACAAATGAGGCAACTAAACAACTAAAAGTTGAAATAAATACTAATGAAACATATGATATATAAAGCCAGGATGGTCAGTGCAAACAGATAAGGATGTAATAAAAGTAAAGAACTATCATTTCTAAGTATATATCTAAAATTACCTTGTTTGTAATTATTATTGATGTTAGTCCTTCACTTAAATCATAAAAACTGGATGTGTAACATTATAAAATAAGTATTTGGGAGGTGAGTGATATTAGTTTGCTAGATATATTCCATAAATAAGTGATGTGAGGATGTGTTTTTTTATGGTTATATTATGCTAAAGTTTGAATGTTTAGTTAAAGGATATAAATTTGGCATATTTATGAGATTATAAATATAAAAAAATAGGTTGTAAAAAGGATATGAATTGGGTGCTAATCTTATTGACATTGACCTGATCAGGCCTTAAATTCTACGGAAAACAGAGCTGATATTGAAAGGCAATTTTCTGATTTTAGTGTTTTGAGGTGAATTATTGGTAGGTTTTCAAAGAATGTTCATTTATGATTGTTTATTTTGTAGAGTGGCTATTTGATTATAAATATTTTAAGCAGTATGCATTATAATACCATTAGATGAGATAAATAAAAGATTCATGTAATAATGTTATTGGCTACACAGATTTAGGCCCTTTACACATTTTATATTATTTCTTACCTCTATAATTAACTGAATACTTGTCTTTAAACAAACAATTGAGAATTTAAGATGCAAATAGCCAAAGCTATTATTTATGCTTTTAGTGAGGATTAATCCATTTAGATATGATATTCTGAAAATTAAAAAATGACACCTCAACACGGGAATCGAACCCGGGTTCAATTCCTGTGTCCAGGTGTCATTTTTCAATTTTTCAGAATAACCTATTGATACTTTATTTGTGTTCAACCAGAACAAATCCCACGTCTTGTTACAATATCAGTCATTAAATTAAATATATAGACGGAGAGACAAAAAAAAGAGGTACTACTTTCTAGAATATTTTGCATTGAGAAGGTATATTTAAGTAAATTAATCCAGATATTTAATAGGAGTAAACAAATGTTGGACGCCACAACGCACACTTGTAGTATAAGACATTTTGTAAGCCCCTGGTGACGCAATGCTGTGCTTGATGTCCGCCCGGCGTCGTGCTATTGTGAGCAAAGTTGTCAGAGAAGTATTCTCGGAACACAAACCTTCCCATTGTCCTTTAGTTTCCTTAAAACCACCGAAGAAGGTAAACTCCACTCATAACTTCGGATTGGATCGAAAAAGTCCCTGTTGGGCGCCAAACAATTGGAGCCCTTAGTCGAGGATCAAAATTGCATCCACATCCGCCAATTTGAACCATACTTAAAATTCGTTTAACTGGATATTGAAATATTGTATAGTAAACCTTAGTCACAACAATAGTTAATTTACAATAAAATGAAGAATCAGGAGGACCCACTTCGATGGCCGCATGGTCTAGCACGCTACCCTTGTAGTAGACTGGACTTCTGATGACGGGGAGATCGAGGTTCGAATCTCGGTTGGGTGTATAACTGAGGGGTGGATTTTCCAAAACTGTTTTCCAACTCTCCCTCCACGCAAATGTGAGTACACTTCTTATAAATATAACTTTCCTAATCCCTAAAACCATTATCTTAATTTAGTGCTTATAACTTTATGTACCTAATATGTTTATTATTATAATCACCGCGTCTTACTACCCGTTCGGGTTATACGCACTTACGCTAATGTGTAATAGTTGGGTGATTGTGAGATGAAATGGAGGACCTACAGTTTAACGTGGGATCCGAACCACGGTGGAGGCCTGGCATTCCCCACATTCACAAGATGTCTTGTCAGAGGTGAAGGAAGGGTTTGGTAATCAGATAAATCTGTGCCGGGAGGAGGATTGAACCCCGGCCACCAGCACAGAAGTCTGACACCTTACCCCTAGACCACCAGGTCACCTTTTCCTAATATGTTGATCAACCTCCTTTTTTCACTCTAATTGCCATTCATAATATCAGAACATTTATAGTAGACTAATATTTACGTTCCTTGTACTGTTTATCTTATATGAATTTTATATGATTTCACTATTTGTTGTGGCGTATCAATATAAAACAGCAAATTTTGATGTTTATCCTAAATTAAATCTTTCATAACTATAAAACAAGAAAATCTGAAACACCAGTCTACAAGAAATCCATTGAAAACTAAAACTGATCCAGGCTATTGGGCCAGCCAGGGGCTGTCCCTTCGTCTTCGCCTCTGTCTTCCAGATCTTTTCCTCTCTGGAGGTATTTCATATCTTGCTATTTGGACAATTCTGTCTTCTTGCATCCTGTCAATATGTTGGTTCCATTCTCTCCTACGTGAAGCTATCCATTCAGTAATATTGATGATTTGACAATATTCTGTTATGATCTCATTTCTTTCTCTGTCTAGTAGTGATTTTTAATGATTTTTTCTCAATAGTCACATTTCTATTGTGGCATGTTAAAGCTCCATTTTTACATGTAAACATAAAATATAATAAATATAATTTACATTGTGGATACAAGTGCTAATATATTCAAATAATATGTGGCAAGTGTTAACTCACTGTGGAATTATGTGGCCGGGAAACACCAATGCTCCAGGAAAGCTGCCCCAGTTGACCATGCCGGCATCACCAGCAAATCGACGTCTTACTCTCAAGCCACACTTCCAAGAAAAGGCAGATAATTTTCTCTGGGTGCCACACCAGCAAAGAGCGCTAGTGGTCACCCAGCGCAATATCACAACTTAAACCCCTCCTTACCCCCCTTAGATGTCATGATGTTAACCTATACTTGAATTCGTCACATCCGTAATTATATAAGTGGCATCCTTAACTTTACATAATATATTTTACTGTATCAATTCGATGGAGGAAGAACTTGTACATACACCTACATCGCCGAAGTATCTACGAGTCACTACGATGTGTCAGGTGCAGTGGTGGCTTGTAGCTAAAATTAGTGGGGGTGCTGCTCCAGAAATTTTTTAGCCTTTGTTTTAAAATTGTGTGAAAGGAAAAAAAACATGTATAAAAAAATATATTCTTTAACTTGATACAATCTTAACAAAAAAAAATTATTTTACTTACTTTAACTTAAATTGTTACAGTTCAAGCTTGATTTATTCATTTAAAAATGAAATCCATTCTTCTTGTTTTAATTTGCGCAAAAAGTTAAATAATGTTCTCCTTGATCTTTGGATGACAATTGAGGAAATTTTTCTCTATTGAAATTACTGCAAGCGCATTTAGTCTTTCTGTTAAATAAAGGAACCGAAAAAAAATGAATCAAATAGAATAGCTGGAAGCAGAATAATAATCTAACTCTACACTCTTCTACACTTTATCACATTCAAGAATATGGCACACGGTTTTTAAGCACAACACACGCTGATTAAAAAAAAACTTCCTTCCACCATCATGCCAGAGACGGAACTGCGAGAGCAACAGTGCTCTCTCTACCTGACAGTCCCGCCTTCCTCCCTAACCCCTCCTATGTGCGCATGCACAAAACAGTCAAACACCACATTGCTGGCACTGTGAAGCACACAGTTCAATACAAATATCTTTGTATCTTTTCCATAAACTGGGGGATTGCTACTGAAGTACTGACATTAAGCTTAAGGGATATATATTGTACTACAAAAATAAAGACAAGATTAAAATAAAATGGAATCATTATATTAAATGTTATCGATAATATCAAGTGGAAATAAGGGGCTCTGCAGTTCCACAGTGCCTATACACGAACCGCCACTGGTCAGGCATAGGTCTCACCACCCCGTCACGGGGGAAGCCTCTTCTGAGGCTTTAAGTATCTACAATTTAGAATCTGAGTTAGATTCTAAGCTCCTCTTTTGCTATGTCTCTAAGACAGTTTTATGTGTTAGAATGTCCGACTTTAATATCTATGTCCATCAGACATAGTTTTATGTGTCAGAATGTCTGAATTTATTGTCTATTTTCAGCAGATTTAAGTCTTTGTGTCAAGATATCTGACTTTATTTTTTATGCCCACTATCATATTTTTGAATATTAGTCTTAACGCTCTTTTTCTATGTCCATAAGTCATAGAGTTGTTCCTCTAAGTTATGACATGTTTACCTATGCCCGTATGGCGTAGCTTAGAATGAAGGGTTTATTACTCTATTTAGCATGGACCATACGTCTTAAATTACTATGTCAGTGTGTCTGACTTCTGTGTCTAAGACATAGTTTTATATATAAGGGAATAATAATTATTTCCTAAACGATATGTCTATAACTAGGATATATTTATGGTAGAAATCAGTTTATCTAACGTTTTCATTTATGAACTAGTTAGGTCAGTGACAGATAACAGTCACTAATGTATCTTTGTAGTGTATATATTTATGGTACGCAACCTTTGGGATCACTACTAGTTGGCAGTCGTGGCCCGCGGGAATAGTTTTTTGTCTCCGACCCCTGTAGGAGTAGTTTGTATCAAGTTATACTAATATTGTACCTTGTTAGTAACTATTATTGTGTTCCCTAGTAATGGGTGGAAGTATAATTATATTATTGAATATCCAGGCAGTACTTATTAGGAAGTGACCGGCCATAGTGTGTTAACCGTGTAGATGCCTGGTTGCTCGCCGTGTACTATTTGTAAAATGCTGGTTCCTCTTCGATGAAATTAACCTTAGGTTCTCGTAACTCTCTAGGGAGTTAACTTAAGCTAACTAGCTTATTTGTATATTCATCCTCATAGTAATTCTATAAAATTAGGATTGAATACCCCTTGTTTTACTTCACTATAATTTCACTATTATTCATAAATATACTTATCTGGTCTTAGTCTGGTATTAGCTAGGCTGGATTATCTTCATGTATTGTGGCTTATCTATATATTATTATTTTGCCTATATTTGAGTGTCGATATGTTGAGGCAGACACTCCTTTGTAGAAGAATGAGCATTGATACTCATTTTATAACTAAACTATTCTATAATATATACTTTCTTACTTCTTTTAGTGCCTTGTCACCAAGGTGTTTACTTCTATTCCTGCGTATCATGAAGTTTAAGATCATGGTAACTGAATAAAGTTATATTTAACAATACTTGGCTGTTTGACCTATAGTGCATTTACATTTATATGTAACTCTCTTTCTCTCGTTTACATTTAATTAAACTGATTTTTGAATTTTATATTTTTATTATGTCTCATCCCTCCCAAGACTTCCTTATTTAACCGTGTGCAATTGTAATCGTCGCTACTTCTACTTGATAGGAGAAGCGAGGATTCACTATGACCTTCAGCTGTTGTTGGGTAAGTTTAGTTTCATTTTGTGTTTCTGTTGCATTTGCAAGTAATGGTCTTTCCACTGACTTATATATTCTCGCTTTTAAATATTGTCGTAGATATTTGTTGTACGGTGATACAAGTTGATAATTAATATATTTTATATAAAGGGTTACAATTATTTTAAAATGAACAAGTGTGTTAAAAACAAGACAAATATTTTTAAGACTATAAAATCTGTTGTGGCGCATACAGTGCAACGCAACATATTTTGATTTTATTTTTTAAATATAAATTAAATATTTTTAACCATTTTTTCATTACTTTTTACTACAAGCATAAATATCACCACATTTTTTCTTGTTTCGCTGTGAAAATGTAACATTTGGAGCAAGTGAGGAATCCAAAAGGAACTTGATATTCAGCTGTTTCAGATGCTTGCCAAATTAAAACTTACCAAATCGGTATTCTGTACCTCTTCTTCTTTATTAAATTCGATACAATCATTTCTACCCTGTTTTTATTTTCATACTGTTTTTCAAAATATGTGTATCTCCAATGTTAATATCAATAATATAATAATATTTATTATGATATTACGTCTAAATACATGAAGCTGTTTCACAGGATAATCAGTCAATTTTAATATTGGCTTAGTTTTAGTATGTTTCTTAAACCCTTTGACCACCTCTGTGGTTAAGTGGTCAAAGTTCTTAGTTACAGATCCAGAGGGTCCTGGGTTCGATCCCCGGTGCTTCCAGAACTTTTCTATAAGTCTGTTTGTTAGGAAAGGAGCTAAATTCACCCTCGTGGGGACAAATGAGAAGCTGTTTGAATAAATAAGTAGCAGCTCTATTCTATAAAACTGAGATTAACGGCTAGAGGGCTCGTTGGGTTGAACAAATGACACCCTTTATTTGCAAATGTTAACACTATCATCGCTTACGGTGGTGATCACTTGGTCGGCATAGCTTGCTTGCGGGTTCACATCATTGAATTTTATTTCTTAAATTCTGTATATTTTTATCTTTTAACTGCACCACTCCCCAAACTAAGCTTCATTAATACATCATATGTTCTAAAATACCCTACGAATTTTAATTACTATGATTGTGTAGGTATGAGTTAGGTAGAATTTTGAAGTGTAGCCGCATTTGCATAAAGGTAAATTAGGAAAAACGTTTGGGGAGAGGGGGAAACACGTTTAGGACACCTGACCAGGATTTAAATCCTGACCTTACCATCAACAGAAAAACCAACCCACATTGGTGGACGCGTGGTCAAACGCAATACTCTTTCACTAGATTGGGCTAGCGATGACGGGGAGATTGAGATTTGAATCTCGGTCGGGTGTATCGAGGGTGATATTCTTTCCAAAAATGGTTTACTCTCTCCCTTCACCCAAATGTGGGTACACTTCCTATTAATTTTACCTCGCTAAGCTCTAAAACTATTAGCATATAGTTTGAATGGGTAGTAAGACACGGTGCTAAAAAACATGGACTAAATGAGTCCGACATTTAATCCTAGTAACCGACCGTTCGGTAAACTTATTTCAAGTGGGTGACCTGGCGGTCTAGGGGTAAAGTGTCAGACTTATATGCTGGTGGCCGGGGTTCAATCCTCGGTCCCGGCACAGATTTATCTGATTACCAAACCCTTCCTTCACCTCTGACAATACATCTTGTGAATGTGGGGAATGCCAGGCCTCCACCGTGGTTCGGATTCCACGTTAAACTGTAGGTCCTTCATTTCATCTCACAATCACCCTACCATTACACATTAGCGTGAGTGCGTATAACCCGAACGGGTAGTAGGACGAGGTGCTAATAATAATAATAATAATAATAATAATAATAATATTTCAAGTGCAAGTCATGTGTTTAAACGAGAAATATCCCGAACAATTTCTCCACTCTGACGTTGACGCTGTAATTTCTTCGATATGCAGACCTAAAAGTGAGAATATACGTCGCCATAGACAGATAGTTGGTCAGATATTATTGATCACACCCACATACCGTCAACACGCAGCCTGTCACGCACTGGAGAACCACTTACAGACAAGTAACTGAGGGCCAGACAGTGCTATGTCCTCGAAATACTTGGGCGATAGATTTTTATTTTAGTCTGAACCCGACTGACATGACATGACTGGTATCGCTGATTTAAAATTAAATAAGAAGCCAACACCTTTTTTAAAACGAGTACTTTCTAAACTCATGGCTATATTGTTAATTTAAAAAAAATTTCAAACAACCTGAATCAGAATAGCTTAACTCTAACCCAACCCCTAATAAATTATTACAAAAACATTATGAGTAAAAAAAAAGAATATACCAAAGTATTATGTACACTTTTATCTGCCCATTTCACAAATCTCTTGTTAAAAATAAAGAATTGACCTATAATTTGGAAAATATTGGTTTTATATAGTTTGATAATATTTCAAATTAAAGTAGTTTATATTTAAGAAACCTACAACCTTCAATAATACATTATTGCGTATCTCAAACAGTTACGAGGACATGATTAAAATTGAAAATTTTCGCTAATTTTAAGTACCTCCAAAGTAATTTTCATGGGAAAATGAAAAGCAACATTTTTTTTGTAGTTGTAAACAATGATTAGATACGATTTTTAATCAAAATCTTAAAAGAAACCTTCAATAATACATTATTGCGTGTCTCAAACAGTTGCGAGGACATGATTAAAATTGAAAATTTTCGCTAATTTTAAGTACCCTCAAAGTAGTTTTCTTGGGAAAATGAAAAGCAACATTTTTTTTGTAGTTGTAAACAATGATTAGATACGATTTTTAATCAAAATCTTAAAATCCCATTTGAAGAAATATGATTTTAGGGTTGGATAAATAGTTCCAAACATCTATCTGGGGAGCTTTATGGAATCCACAGGTACCAAGCTTTAGCCTGGTCAGTAAAAATAGTTTCTGCTCTAGAAATAGTAATTGAAAATGTCATTGAAAAAAACCCTTTTTCAAGTGTATAGGATCATGTAACGTTGACACCCATCAAAATTTCGGATAATTTTTTCTTTTGCTATTACAATACTCTCTCTCTCTTTCTCACGAGAAAGTAAAAACCAAGAAACATAGAAAGAGGAAACTTGGCATAGTTACTTAGCAATATGGGCACAAGTGTTCCTCGGGTGTTTATTTTGGCTTTTATATACAGAATGAGACATTTAAGTTGAGACTCCAAAATATTCCGAAAACAAAGAATTTTAGAAGAAATTGTTTTGAACAAAAGCTTGTAGTTTTAGAGGGGAAAAGAGAACAACACTTGATATTTTTGATTTGCTGGACAACTTCAAAGCTATCTCATAGTCAAATATGTTATTTTAAAGAAAACCCTGTAATTTTTTGACTGTATTTTATTCTGACCAAAAAAATGCCTGAAACTTTTTTATTTGACATTAAATTTTTTAAGATATTTTAGCTAGTATTTTTTACAGCAATTTTTAATCAATAACTATTTATTACATTATGATATCCTTGATTACGTTAAATGGAATATTAGCTACAATATTACTTTAATAAATGTTCTAATTAATAACTATTAACATTGATATACATTTTAATGTAATTAAAAGTTAATGAGTAAAAAACTGTATAAAAAAATACAAGTAAAATAAATATCTTAAACAATTAATGTCAAATAAAAATATGTTTCAGAAAAAAACTTTTTTTGTGTGTAGAATAGAATGCCGTTTCAAACGTTATAGTTTTTGATTTAAAAAAAATTGACCTTGAAATAACATTGAAAAATAACTAGTTAGTGCTATTTTTTCACCCCTTAAAAACAAATAAACCTTTGTTCAAAACAATTTTATCTTATATGCTTCGTAGCCGAGAAATTCTAGTGTCTTAACTTAAATTACTCATCCTGTATATTGTATATGTCACCGGCAATGTGTGAAAACCAGGCATTCTATAAAATTCCTAGGTATTCTATATGTCAGAGTGGTTTTGGCAAAGTATGATATAAACAAGTTTTGCTGTTATATTTCATAATTATTTTCAAGTCATTTATCTTTTTGAAGTCTCGGAATATGTTATCAAATATTATATCCAGTTCTATATAAGTATTGCGCCGTTTTCTTGCAGGTTCACCCAATTCCTAGGATTTAAGTTGGCCAGTTGCAGAAACTGTTTGTTTGTTACATTTTATTGTCATTGTTTACTCATTTGGCATTTTTAGTTCATATTGTCTTGCTATGCATCTTTACTTGGTCATTTATCGGTTTTTTTTAACCACCGCTGTTATTATTCTGTGCTAATTACTCTAATGGTTTGAGGGATTAGGAAGTTTATATTTATTGGAAGTGTAACCTCATTTGAATAGAGGGAGAGTGGAAAACCATTTAGTTAAAACCACCCTTGGTGCATCCAACCGAGATCTATGACAGTCCAGTCTACCACGAGAGTATCACGTTAGAACATGTTGCCACGAAGCAGGTATGAAAGAGTTAAAGTCCCTAAAGGTTTCTCATTGCATACAGATCGCTTTCAGTTTCACTTTGGAAAGTGCGTGTTTGATTTAAGAGAGTACATTTATTTTTAATTTACATTTTTTTTGTTTTTTTTATTACTAGTTTGATTTTTTTTTAATTTGTCTAGTTACTCGTATGAGTATTTTTTAAGCTAAATTTTAGGTAATCAAAATCCTACATGAAAATCTTACCATGTTTAATGCATCCTTATTAAGGCATTATAATTATTTATTTGAAATATTAAACGCTCACCTTCTAAATCGACTGATTATATCCGTACACGACTTATAATAAGCTAACTTAAATCTAGAACAGACACAACACCAAGCTTCTGCCCGTTAGATTATCACTGTGAAAGGGGAAACCCACGTTTCACCGTATGTAGGCCATGCTGGGAATCAAACCCAGAATATTTATCTCCGAAGGTAGACACGCTACCAACTGAGCTAAGATGAAGGACTAAGGTTTGTAAATTTATTCATACGTCAAACCATGTTATATTCAGCTGTTCATTTGGATAGATATTATAAATATCTATAAAACAAAACTAAAAATATAATTACATTCTATCAAAGTTGACCGTGTAATTTTTTTTTAGATACTGCCCTAAAAAAACGAACTACACTTGACTTTCAGGAGACAAACATGTATCTTAAAAAAAAAAGACTATTAACTTTGTGGCAGACTTTCTGCGTGTTTTCGATCGCTGCACGTTTGTAAATATTGTATGTCGAGGGACCGATACTAACGAGGGCCACTAAAAGTGTCCTCACGCACGTAGTACACACTATCCTCTCTCTCTCCCTCTCTCCACCCCTCATTCCTCGGCTGAGCGGCGTCATTACTTGGCGGAGTGCCTTGCAACGTTGTCCGCGCTCGGCAGTCGTATTCGCACAAAAGCGCTTTAAGTGCACGTTCTCCACCTCAAAACTGTCTTCTGTTGTGTTTTCGGGTACAGCCGCCGAATGTGGGGGGAGGTGGCATGGATAGAAGGGGAGGAAGGGGACACTGTTACAAGTTCCTCTAGTAAGATTTTGGTAGGAATAAAATTTATAAATTACAAACATACTATCTTGCGGTCAACATTGATAACATAATACTATTTATTAGTGTTATTTTATTGGTTTTATTAGTATACACATACTCACCTCGGTGGCCGCATGGTCTAAGACGTCACTCTCGCATTAGCTTGAACTGCCGCTGACAGAGAGATCAATGTATAAATTCCAGTCGGGTTTACTGAGGGTGGTTTTTACTAAATGATTTTCCACTCTCCCTCCACTCAAATGTAAGTACACTTCCTTTAAATCCATACCCACTTCGGTGGCCACGTGGTTTAACGCGTTACTCTCGTGTTGGACTAGACTGCCGAAGACGCGGAGAATAATTTTTGATCCTGGTCGGGTGCACTGGGGGTGGTTTTCCTAAATGGTTTTCCACTCTCCCCTCCCACAAATGCGGGGGAATTTCCTCTAAATCACCCTTCCTAACCTCTAACCCATTAGTCTAATAAGTACATAAGTGTACAAACCGAAAGGGTAGTAAGACGTGATGATAAAAAAAACCTTCCTCATCCCTAGCTCGTTAACGTAATTAGTAGTCTACATATGCCTATAACCTGAACAGGTATTAAGACGTGGCGCTAAAAAAAACTCCTTCATCCCTAACACATTAATGTAATTAGTCCAACCTAAACGGCTAGTAAGACTTGGTTGCAAAATAAATCTATCAGAAGTTACAGCTGTAGGTAACATGATCTGACGTATGGTTTTATGAAAGTATATCCACATTTTCACAAGTCGTGATTAGTACACGTCTTGTCAAAGGTGAAGGGAGGGTTTGGTAATCAGATAAATCTGTGCCGGAGACTGAGGATTTAATCCCGGACTCCCCCTCCCCGGCACAGAAGGCCAACACCTTACCCCTAGACCGCCAGGTCAACCATCAGCTAATAAAAATATCTATATGTTGGTTTTCCCAGTGGTGGATTAATCAGTTGGAGAACCCGAGCGTAACCTGATTCTGAGGCACTCCTTATAATTTTAGTAAATTCTAGGCCCACTAGTGCAGCAATGCAAGACCTTGACCAATATCTATGATATATTAGAGAAATTACTTAAAATAAAGATAATACATCAGAGAAATCTTGAAAAAATTACTCTTGATAAAAATTTTTTTATAAATACACAAAAGTTAAATAGGGATGTATTCGTTTTGTTTTTAACAGACAAAGGTAATTTATAAACGTGTATTTATGCCTTTATAGTTTTATTAAATGTAGTTTAGAAATTTATTTCTTTAAACGTTTGATGGTTCTATCTTGAATTGTAGCAGTTTTGGAATAAAGTAAAAAATACATCACCAAGCTCAAAAATATTTCTTTATTATAACAGAAAATAGTTTCTAATAGAACAGTGTTGGTGAAATTTAGTAAAAGAAATTTAAGAAATATTACGATAACTATTAAAATTGGGTTTACATAGATCTATAAGAAAGACCAGATATAAATAATACAGTGTAGCTCATTTTGACTCTACTTAAAGTCCAACTAACATTTTATTCGCGCGGTGCTTAGTTACAGCTTAGCAAAACCTATCAGACCTACTTTAATGTATCAATTCACAAAACCATATGACCTATACCATATGTTGAACTGACACTTTTGATAATTGAAACTTTTACAGCAAACAATTTTTGTTTTTTGTAATGTTTGTCTTTTAACAGTTTTTTACATTATTTAAAGACGAAATTATTAAAATAACCGTTTGAATGTTTACTTATGTGGAAGTGACATTTGTGATTCACTTAAAAATGCTTTAAAAGCGAGAAATTCAAAAGGGCTGCGTTCTCTTCATTTATTAATATGTTGATACGAAACGTAGGTGGTTGATAAGGTCAACCAAATCGTCCTCGGTGGTGTTTATGCGCTTGTGTATATAAAATAAAAACTTTTTAATTGGAAACTAATATTTTGTACAGCTATCTTTCTAAGCGATGCAATCCCATTTATTTATTTTGGTAGTCAGTTATAAGAAGATATAAGTGTTAATATAATACTTTTTAGTTTATTATTTTACACAATATAATATCACTTGTTGCCACAACTGTGAAACAAGTAACCAAAATAGATATATTAATATCGTTTGTTCTTTCAACCATTTACGGTGAAGCCAATTATGCGTTAATCATTAGTGGCATATTATTAGAAGTTTTTTTAAAAATCTTTTTGATTGATGATAATTATTAAGAAAATGATACTAATAGGTTTTCCCATAAGTGTTTTTCAACCAATGTATGCAATATAAATCTTCTGCTAGCTGTCAGCTACCAACACTACAGAATAGTTCTATAAGAAAGACCAGATATAAAATATAATACAGTGTATCTCATTTTGACTCTACTTAAAGTCCAACTAACATTTTATTCGCGCGGTGCTTAGTTACAGCTTAGCAAAACCTATCAGTCCTATTTTAATGTATCAATTCACAAAACCATATGACCTATACCATATGTTGAACTGACACTTTTGATAATTGCAACTTTTACAACAAACAATTTTTGTTTTTTGTAATGTTTGTCTTTTAACAGTTTTTTTACATTATTTAAAGACGAAATTATTAAAATAACCGTTTGAATGTTTACTTATGTGGAAGTGACATTTGTGGTTCACTTAAAAATGCTTTAAAAGCTAGAAATTCAAAAGGGCTGCGTTCTATTCATTTATTAATATGTTGATACGAAACGTAGGTGGTTGATAAGGTCAACCAAATCGTCCTCGGTGGTGTTTATGCGCTAATGTATATAAAATAAAAACTTTTTAATTGGAAACTAATATTTGGTACAGCTATCTTTCTAAGCGATGCAATCCCATTTATTTATTTTGGTGGCCAGTTATAAGAAGATATAAGTGTTAATATAATAATTTTTTAATTTATTATTTTACACACTATAATATCACTTTTTGCCACAACTATGAAACAAGTAACCAAAATACATATATTAATATCGTTTGTTCTTTCAACAATTTACGGTATAGCCAATTATGCGTTAATCATTAGTGGCATATTATTAGAAGAGTTTTTTTTTATCTTTTTTGATTGATGATAAGAGATTATTAAGAAAATGATACTAATAGGTTTTCCCATTAGTGTTTTTCAACTAATGTTTTCAATATAAATCTTCTGCTAGCTGTCAGTTACCAACACTACAGTTGTAAGTGGACTGTACATTGTGATTTATTTTATATTACTGTCCATAGACAACACTCAGCTAAAGTTACTCTTGTGGTAGGTAGCCTCGGGTGTCACTCAGTGGCACAAGTGTATTTTGTAATTCTCCCTTTAGATTGGGCGTGTAAAGTGGTCTTTTCTTCCTCTCTCTCTCACTCTCTCTCCGTGGCCCTCCCAGCACTTACACTTTTATACGTCATTCACGGTAGGGATTACACTATGAAAGGTCTTTTTTCCTACCAATATCCTACTATATAATAGCTTTCTGGTAGGGAAAGAGGCCTTACAGAAAACAATTCCTACGCTGAACAGACGTTACACCTACTCCAGTTCAAACCACAAATAGAACACTACTAAGTTATATCCAGTGTTGCCAACCTACCACTAAAAGTAGTTTTTTTTTCAGAGGAGATTTGGTGATTAAAATAATTAAATAGTGACTAGCAGAGTTTCTAATTTTTTTTAAAATATGATATAGCTATTTTTTATATTTAGCGGAAAAAAATACTTTGAGGTTTAATTACATTGTTTGATTGGGTTCAAGATAATATTACTGCGGGAGATAGATAAATGATCACTTAGTTCTACATTGGTAGAGCTACTGTTATTTTCACTTGGGATATAAAAATATTCTCTTAGGTATAAAATAATATCTCTCTTTATAGATTTAAAGTACCTAGAATATTAATTTGCAAAATATTTAACTTGAGTCGGGTTTTTGGCACGTCAAATTATTTCTTAACATGTATTTATTTCATTTTTAAGATTACAGTCCAACTGTACAAACTTTCTCATATAGTGTATTATAGTTTTGAACAAAATGTTCACAAATTATCCTCTTATACATTTTCTTCAGTAAAACAATTATATATTTTTGATCATAATAAACACACTTCATAATTTACAAATGTGTTCAAAGGATCTTTTTTTTTTTTAATTTTTAAAATTTCAATAATCTGTTATTTGTAAGCTACCTTTAGATTACTTATATTTCAAAATACATTCATATTATTTATTATGAAAACCGGCCCAAGGACAGACAGACATGGGGACGAACAGAATTGTAAAATCCACTTTTTGGAGGGGATTTTGGGGTATATATCACGTAAAGATTCATCATAACATTGAGATTGAGAATGTTCATGTTAGTTTAATTTAATTTAACTCTACCCAAAAGTTAGGCCAAACCCTTTTAGCGGGATTTGAGTAACATGAGTTGGCAACACTAGTTACATCTCCTCCGACCACACACTGTGCGGCACGTAATCCGCTGATCTGATGACGTTCATTATCAAGGGGAAAGGGGGGGAGGAGGGAAATGGAGGAGGTTGGGGCTGGCTTCCTTCTGCCTACCCAGACATTCTGTCTGTCCAGACAAGAAGATCAACCCACACATTTTTGAAGCTGTGGCTTTCATTCCAAACTGTTTCCTCGCACGTTTTGAGGGGGTGGATGGGTTATTTATGGCACTCATCCACTATTTTAATTCATTCCCTCTTTCTGTAACTTTTTTTTTATCTCCGCTTAATACTACTTGTTTCTTGTTTATGTAATATGCATTTATTATTATGGGGTAGGGATGAGAAAGGAAGCGTTTTAGGATTAATATAACTACGATTGCGTGGAAGGAGAGTGAGAAACCATTCAGGAAAAAAATAAACTCAGTAGACCCGACCGGAATTCAAACCCCGTTCTCCCCACCATCAAAAAGCCGGTCTAAAGCTCCTTATACAGTCTCCATATCCTTAGGCCAGTAGAAATTGTATTCGTGGCCACACCGTCCGTATCCTTTATCACGTGACCATGCCAACCAATTAAATAGTCCGAGATTTCATCCAATAAAACTTTTCAAAAGAAAATCGTCTACAACACGCAACAACCGCAAAGCAATCAGCTGATCAATCTAACACCACTTTTTGAGTAAAGGATAAACTTGAAATCTACGTTAGTGCAATCACAATAACTATATTTATAACACGATTTGAACTATCAGACTTATAATTAGCAACGTATTTTAAATAAAAAAAAAAAGTATTGCACCCTTATTTTAGAAAGTGGGACTAAATGACGCTTGAGTGCGTCCTACACTAAAATTCATCAATCCTGCTAAAGATAACATGAAATATTTTATGCTCCATACTTCCTTCTGATTTACTTTCCTCAGTCCTTCCTTAAAGGCCTATGTCTATTTATTGATATTAGCGATTAAGTCAATCCCCACTCCCACCCGCTCCAACACTATTAAATTAAATCACTTAATTCACAAAGACCCGCTTCAGTAGCCGAATGGTCCAAGGCAAGGATGGGCAAACTATGGCCCGCCTGCGTGTTCATTCCGGCCCACGGGATGGATTAGTTTAATTGTGTGGCGTCGTTTTCGGTGCACATTTGCAGTTCCACTCATCTCATAACCCAATTTTTAAATCTTCTGCACGAGATTATAAACATAATAATAAGCCACTGAGGTACCCATTTATGATTGTTTGGTATTTTCAATGTATTTAGACTTATTCATGTAAGTCTAATATGTGTGCTTATCTTTTTTTAAATGAATTTTGAATAAAAATTAATAAATAAATTCTTTGGTCCACCAATTTTTATTGTATTTCTATTAATTAGTTCTTTTGTAAGTAAGTTTGCATATTCCTGGTATAAGGCATCATTTTAGTGTTAGACTGGCCTGCTGATTACGGAGAGATTGGGGTTCGATTCCCGGTTGGGTCTATTGAGGGTGGTTTTTCATAAAAAAAAATAGTTTCCAGCGTTTCACGCTAATGCGAGTAGATTACCTTTAAAATGATTACCTTACTCATATCTACCCTGTAAGAAATACTATCATATATGTGTATAACCTCAACAATTAGTAAACTCTGCGTTTAAAGAAAAATAATAACAGTAATACATTCTATGCTCCTATGTTAGTTACCTTTCATGTCCCGGGAATTTGTCATAGCGGCCAATATAAGCATGTGGTTTTTTGGACTTTAGAGAGTGAAAATTTCAACTCTATAGGTTGATAGAAAATGGTTTTGTGTCCATTAGGTCTATAATAAAAACTAAACTTGTCTTATCTTAAAGGTTGTGTCAGTAGTTAACCTAAGTACAACATCTTATTGGCATTTTCCCGTCTACCCACGTATTCCTCTTACACTGTACAGTATATATATATATATATATATATATACTATACAGTATATATATATATATATGTGTGTGTGTGTGTGTGTGTAATAGTGGATTTTTTTTACCATTTTTAACCAAAAATAAATATTTCCTCTACCGAATTCTCACTTTATTTATTTTATTAAATCGAATAATTTTATTTAGGCCTAATAATTATAACGAACACGCTTGTATAAACAGGGGTAAGGGGCTTTAAACTTGCTTAACAATATCTTTGCATACGTACCAAGACAAACCCCCAATGTAGAGAATTCTTAAAAGCTTGGTATTTACTTAGTGATCCCGCATTAGAATGAATAGTAGGGCGCATCACACAGACTTATTTTTATCTTAAAATACACATTTACTAAAAACTTGTAAGATCTTTGAAACGAAATAGTAGGTATATGCATTGTTGTGAAAACACTACTCAAAATATCATAAATGAAATAATATACACATTTACTTACTCTATGGAATTAGGAACTAGGAACACTGATACAGAAACATCGAGAAAAGAGAAACACCTTGGTCAACCAAAGAGCATAAGAATCAAATTCATTTTCAAATACCTGGATCAAAATAAATTTATATTTGATTATAGCTCAGAAATTATTGGTTTTACAAAAATATATTTCGGATAAAAGATTTTATCTTTAATAATACTACAACTTTACGATGATAAGTTATTTCGTATCTCAAAATTTGCGGAGAAATAATGAATCTAGGGATATTTCCCTCAGATAAAGTACCCTCTTAGTCATTTTCACGAGAAAATTAAAATTTCCATTTTGTTCATAGTAATTATAAAAATAATAATAATAAACAGTTTCTAGCTAGAACATTTAACCAAAACCGTTAGATCAAATTCCGAGAAAATCGATTTTTTTTCTATTTTCGCACTTAAATAAACTACCCTTAAATTTAGGTGTGATATATAATTCCATAAATCCTTCGGGGGACCTCATGAACATCCCATATATCAAGCTATAACCCAATTTGTAAGATAGTTTCGGCTCTATGCCAGGATAAAAAATACTGCAATTGGAAAACAACATTTTTTGGTTTCGGGGGGTGGGG
>CABFOW010002325.1:0-27326 GCA_902141385.1 Timema californicum
TCTTCTGCCAAATACTATGAAGTTGTTCCTTTTCACAAGAAACAACGCAGTAGATATTTTAACAAGAAAGATGGTATAAAAAAAATATTTTAGGGGTGAAGTCCTTTTCAGAACGTTTCTAAGAATCGCGTGTTTCTTCATGGATGGATCTTTAAAAGGATACTCTACCTATATTACTTTAAAGAAAAATTACCTTCATCCATGACTTTTTACATAATTTATATTGATCCAAACCAATACGTTACAGGGTGTTTATGCGATTTTGAACAACATATTGTGGAACATTATGGAGTACCAATTAATTCAAAACTATTTAATATCACAAAAACAAAAACTAATCAGCATTTTAAATGCATATATTTAAAGTAAAGACAAATGAAACAATATTACCCATCTTCAACAACCACAAAGCTTTGACAAAGTGTAATATTTATATAGATTTTCAATATATGCCTGCTGGTATATTCTTATTAAGGTGTATTATTTATTTATGCACAACAAGTTTTACAAGTTAAATTTCCAATAATTTATAAGCTAATATATGTTAGCCTATATTTGATCAGTCATCTCATTCAATAGATATTTTGTAAGACAATTAGGCTAGTGCATGTTGTGGTTGGCCTCGATCGGCAGTAAGAAACAATAAGGCCTATGTGAACAAATTGAACAAAACTTTAAGCAGATTTTTGTGGAAATATAATATCCTAGATCAAATTAAATGTGATGTAAGTATGAAACAATGTTTAATAGGCTAGGCTCATAAACTATTGGCACTGCATTTGAACATGTACTTGCCTTAGAGTAAAATATGTTAATTAGATTTTAAAAAATCTCAACAGGGTGTGATTTCTCAGTGTTACTAACATTTTAACAGCCATGGCACAATTAGCTTTGTGAAGTTGACGTTTAGACATCATTTTGGCATTTATTTAAGTGCATAGATTGTGTGCGGTTGAAGACAAGCTATGAACCAAACAAATATTTTGACTAGCAAAATGTAACATGTTTCAAACTAATGTGAAATAGATTATCTAAGTTTCGTTTTCAACATATGATGCATATCATTTTATTGTTTCTCACTAAAGATGCTCTTTTAAATGTTTTCACAATAAGTTATTGGAATTAATATTGTCAAGACACTCATTTAACAATTTAATACAATACATTTTTCTTAATTAAAATATAGGAATTGTTAAAATATTTATAATTTGATTTGAGTTATTCATTACAATAATTACTATTCATCAAGTTTAATTTTTAAATACGCATTTAAAAAAATTAAATAATAGGTGGTACATTAGACTAATACAAAATTCAGCTAGCTCTCAAGTGGCGCACTGGTTGGACAAGTTTCTTCATCCTTGATTTAGAGTATAAGTTAAGTACTTTCACATTTTGTTCATTTAATAATACCAGTATGCATTTATAAAAACAGTACTACATTTACTTTAAGTACTGCTATGATTGAAAGAGAAATTAGTTTACATGTATAAGTGAGGTCATGTAAATAATTTAAAATAAAATAAATTGTACCGTTCTTTCACTTTTTATATTTAATGTCATAATCAGTTAATGATGTTAAGCAGTGCTGTGATAAAATTTGACATACTGTTAAAAAAACTAAATGTAAATTCTTGTAACATATTTTTACTATTAAAAAAGTTGATGTTATCATTTATCATGAGCTAATTTTATATGTTGTTGTCCTGAACTTTATATATTTTTATCTCCAACACTAATAATAAAAATAGAAAATAAGCTAGAAAGAATTATCTTTGAAAATCCAGGAAAATTAATTAAAATGGCATTGTCAGCATAAATCCTGTTTTATGTATCCAAACTAACATGAAAAGCATGTGCTATCATAAAAAATGTGTTACAACCACTCTAGCTAATCAGGAATATTTAGACAAAACACCAACTTACAAGATAGGCATAGTTATATAGGTGAGGATAGTTTCCTTAAACCACAAAGTTTTCACTAATTTAATTAGTTGAATTAAAGAGAATGAACATCTCTTGTATTGTTAAACTTTTCCACTACTCTGGAGCTGTGATCCAAACACAAAACAGCCATTTTAGGGCCTAAGTCTAATTCTTGATTGATATTCAATTGCATAACCTACAACTAGTTTGCTGGTGAGTTTACATAGGTGATATTCAAAGAAAAGTGTCAAAACCTGCCTGGAAGTAGAATTGAAAAAAATAACCGGCAAGAACAATAAAGTCTTTCCCGCTAGATTTTGTCCCCTCTCATGAGCTGTGTATAAAAGCCACACTCTTTAAGAAACTTTAGCTATTTACAATAACGCATGAATTATGTTATTTTCTCTCACTGATGCCAGTTCTGTCCAAGCCAATGACAGATTCTTGTGGACCTGTTGCCTTCCCAGTGATGAAAGGGAAACCCTGTAGGACCAGTCCACAAGCTACTCCAATTCACTCTCACACTTATAATGTTGGGCAATTTAATAGATATTTGGTAAGCTACATAAATGGATACAAAATATTGTGAATACATTAAGAAAGTGATGATTAGGTCTACTAATATTTATCTTTGCCTCCTGGAGGAGGAGGTAAAGCAAATTGAATACACTATATAACCATTTTTTAACAGAAAACTCAATTTGATATAGGCCTATTGTTAAATCATTGGCTGTGTAGGTTATTATAATATGTCTTAGGTTAGTAATAGGCCTCGTACACGTCTATGAGATATTACATCACAAAATTAGAAGAGTACAAGATGTCTGTTAGGTTATTTAATTTAAAGTCATGTCAACAATAAGATGTGCTATTGATGTTTAAGGTATCCAATTGCACTGCATGGTCCATATGACCCGTAGTTTCTGCTTTAGCTCCATACAGTAACAAGTACTTGCTGGCTTTGTTAGGTTATTCAATTCTAAACCAACGGCAAGTTGAATCATTGTTGCATCACAGAGTAAGTTCTCTACACGGCCCATGTGGCCTGTAGTTTAACTGGAGTGAATCTCACACCCAAGCTTGTATGACCTTGTCTTGGTCGACTGCTCAGACTGGTGAGAACGTTAAAGTTTGGATGAGCAAGGCCTAGTGTCTAAACCGAATTAGGTAATTAGGAGTAGTATATTTGGTATTTATAATTGTTTAGTACACTAGTTGGGGTGTGCAAATTGTGGACACGCCTCAGCCCTTCTGGTATGGCCCGCGTATAAGCTTAATGCTCTTTCCAGCCCCATTCAGGCACTTTTGGAGAGCTTTTTTGAGCTTCACTTACCTGTGATAATGTACTCTATTGTTTCTTGTATGCCTAGTCTTAATAATGATGGCTGTTCTGATTCATAACAAACCAATTGTTTAGTGTCTGAGCCGAAGCCAAATTGACCGCTTTCCCCAACTACTGACCTTAAGTCTGATGTCTAAGACTAGGTACTGTACTATGTTGCTACTCATATTAACTTGCTACAAGCTCTAATAGCACTCACTCACTTAAATTGGGTTGGTTCATTGTTACTGTTTGTAACTCGGTTAGTTTGTTTTAGTTCATATCTGTTGTGGCAGGTGCTTTGCCTCGCCTTTGGTAGTTATTTACAACAAAATTCCTTTGCTGCCATGTTGTCTTAACCATCCAGGTCCACCTGATTGAGGTTTAGTTGAGTATTAATCTTTCGGTTTAGAACGAGTCTCCTGTCTTTAATTTTAACTATTTTGATAATGTTAGTCAATAATTTTTAAACGTAATTATTAAAAACAAAATATTATATACATTTTTGTTATTCAAAATGTGCCGCCCCTAGGCCCGTGCTTGGTGGGCCTATGATGTAAATCTGTTTGTGGGTCCAAGTATCTGAGGTTTCACTCCACTCAGATGGTCATTTATTAAATTATCCTTTCAGACAATCATAACATCTTTTTCCATCTGCTTCATATGTTATTTTATTTTTGTCCAATATCTTATTCACATATTCCATATATTGTCGAAAAAGCTGTGCATGCCACTTGGTTAACTGTCCTTCCCATAACCTATAGCTGCATAGTGAAAACGTCTATGTAAAATTTTTATTTGTCACCGTCAATATACACAACTCTCATAAATATAAGTGAATAGAGAAACGGCTCGCAGCTATTAACAGTAACACGCACAACAAATAAATTAAATAAATCTCGGGTTTTTCTAACGGATATAAAACAAATAGGGTACGATAAATTTTCAACTTGCACCTAAATAACTATGGTACTTAGAATTCAACAATGTACTGTACAAACACCGTTCGGCTGTTGCCCGACTCAGAGCTACCAGCTTGACAGTTACGCCAAGCTAGGATGTCTGCGAAAGGGCTGATTTGTTGTTTGAGTACCGAGTCATTGTCATGACTCTTAATCTCGCGAATTAACTTATATACCAGATGAAATTAAACAGATGATATGAGCCTGCAGAATACTACAGGTGTGTGATTTTGTAGCCCGACTCAGGACTGTACTGACTTGACCGTAATGCCAAACCAGGTTTGCCTGCGACAGGGCTATATTTGTGTTCGAGAATAGAGTCACTTTCGTGACTCCTGACCTCGTGAATGATTATTATTACCTTGTACATACAATAGTATCATTATTTACACTGTGAGGTGAAATTGGTGAAACTGAATGATTGCGCTGGGTCTCGGGATTTGGGGAGGATTTTCTTGACTGGGATGTGGGAAGGTGTGTATAAGGTATGATGATGAGATGTTGATTTCCTATGAGTCGATTTCCGGGAAGGGGATCGAAAGGTTAAACTTGACTGTAGGGATAGGTTTGACGCGGTTGGTTACATATCCATTCCCCATCTGGGGCCGCCAGTGCCCAATTGTACAAACGTAAACGATTCATTAAATAAATAATCTTAGCAGATATTCTCTGTCTTATATTTAGTAAAAGTTTGAAATTCTTTAAAATAAAAACCCTAGGAAACTTTCTTATATAATCTAAGGCTGTATCCGAATAGTCTACTTATGCGACGTCACGTTGGCTCGTGGCGTTGATAGCTGCATTGGCAATCACGTGACCAAGTGTGGAGCTGTCGGAATAGTCGCGGACTAGACCGATGCAGTTTTCTCGTGGCGTTGGTAACCATGGATACGCCGTGTGGTGTTGGTGCGGTGTTTGACTGGCAATTGTTTTAGTATTATCGTTTCGTCTGTTGAGCACCAACTTACACAAAGTATTCGGTAGGAAGCAGCACTGTGGGCCCAAGTGTGTTGCCGTTCGAATAGTTTGATGCAGTCTTCACTATGAAAACCGCGAGAAAAGTAAAATTATCAAGACTGCATCAAGTCTGCATCAAGTCAAGTGTACTCGACTATTCGGATACAGCCTAAGCTAGTATTGACATTATTTACATCATAAATATATTCCGTTCACGATAGGTTTTTAGCTGGATGACAGTTCGAAAATTATATGTTTAGGTTTTGGGTTGCCAACACTAGTAAAAGATCACAATTTTGCTATAAATATAGAGATCTTTAATAACCTGTTATATATTACATTAAAAATAACGTAAACTTAAGTTTTCTTATACTATTTCATTTTTTAAATAATTTCTTTTTATCCAGCTCAAAACAATATTTTAAACATAATTAAAAGTACTTATTTTTCGTTTTGGAACGTGACTGATGTTGTGTAATATAGTGCACACATCAATACCTTTTAATTCAGGCATCGTATTTACTTGGAAAAGAGAAAATTGTTGTCATTTTTTTTACATACAATAAATGATTTTATGATTATTTTATCGTATTTTGAATATTTACTGAATAAAATATTTTCATCAACTGCGTGTCTGCATCATTGTAAAAAAAAACTTGTTTACCGTTATGTTCAATCATATGGTTAGATTCGTCAGCCGCCATTTTGAAGCTATGTTCATTAGAAGTTTTTGTGAAAGTTGTGTTAATATTTTTTTAAGGGGAATAAAACTATAAATAAACTTTGTGTCCGACCTCAAATAAATATATAAATAATATTGGCTTAAGTTACTGTGGTTAACTATCACATTAATATATTACCATCTGTTTTCATTACAGTCATCCAAAGTGATAGATGTCAGCTGTTGGCGTAGTGATATATTAGGGATTACTTCTAGTAACATTTCGAGCTATCATTCTGGTAAACTTAGTTCGTGAATGCCTTTTATTAATCTCACTATGTTTACTAACCCCGCAGTTTCTTAGTTAATCATAATATTATTTTTACTCTAGTGCATTTTATGATATTTTTTAAACTAATATATGAGGCTAGTGCTTTCTATGCGGTTTTTTTATAACTAATTCTCTACTTTATTTGCACTTAGTTAAATTTATTTTTCTAGTATTGGCTAAAAACGGTTAGTTTATTGTGGATGTGGCAGACTTCTGAAAGCTTCTTTTGAATGTGTGATTACTGTGATCTGTGACAACCGCTAGCGTAATCTGTGACTAAAAGAAAAAAATTAATTTATAAATAACAAATAATATCTTCATTGTGTTTAATAGTTGATGGTAATTATATTAGAGATTATTTTATACAAAAAAAGGTAGCCGAAATAATACAAGGCACTGTCACTAGTCTGTTTGTATTATTTTATCACACGTGCTTCATTTATAATTCTTAATACAGTCTTATTTTTCTAATTAGACCCGGCAATGCTTTAATGCAAGTCCCAACCTAACTTAGCTCACATTTCATACCGTCTGTATTATATCCTAAGTGCATTTACTTCAGAAATAAATAAAGTGAATTAAATATATAGTCACTCCATATAATTCGAACTAATTTATATTAAAGTGTTTGCAATACAACCTTTAATTTTTTTGCACAGTTGTTTATACATGTTAAGATTATTATTATTATCACTGGATCTTACTACCCGTTCGGTTTATACATACTTACGCTAATGTGTAATGGTAGGGTGATTGTGAGATGAAATGGAGGACCTACAGTTTAACGTAGAATCAGAACCACGGTGGAGGCCTGTTATTCCACACATTCACAAGTTGTGATTAATACACGTCTTATCAGAAGTGAAGGAAGGGTTTGGTAATCAGATAAATATCTGCCGGGACTGAGTACATGTTAAGAGAGCTCAAAACTATTTTTTTAAATTCCTCACCGTTTGAGCAGGAGGTCCCTAGACGGTGCTCGGAACACCTCAATTTTTGCTAAAGAAAGCATTTGCTCAAAGGGCTAGGCCTATTTTTTTTAAATTTGTACCCAATTGAGAAAATTCGAAAATTCGAAAACCACTGCACTCAGAAGAAAATTCTTATTGTTTTGGGTTTTTTAAATTCATTTTTCTGATGTAGGGCTATTTTAAAATATGTTTCAAGTATCAAAGTTGATTTTTGAAATTGGCTTTATTTCAATTTTCAAGCCAAATTTTCACTGGGAAGTACACAACTGTCAAACTCATGTCAGTACTTGATATAAAAATATTCAAAAAATTAAGATATTTGAATGAGGTTTTAAAATGCATAGAATATGATGTAGCTTGTTTTAATACAAGTCTTATAGTTTTAATGCTACAGCAGTAGTCTAAGGTCTGCCCAATCTCACCCTATCAAATGAGCTCACTTTGGTTGGATGTGGTTTTTGTGCTGTCATTTAAATACTATCCATTACAGACACATGTTTGGATATTCATATGAAAGCCCTTTGTCTAAACAACATACCCTAATATTTATATATTTTTCTGACAGTTATTAAATAAATTAAATGATAGATTATAGGCCCTATACAATTTTTTTTTGTAAAATAAAAAAAATAATTTTTTGAGCCTATTGGAAATACTTAACACAAAGCATTCATATAAAATTTAAAAATCACAGAATTCAGAAAAAAATATTTCAAGGAAATTGTGTTGCTCACATGTATAGAAAATTTGGATGTTGAGCTTGGGCTTCAAGTAAAGAGTTTGCCTACATGGGACATATTTATTTGCACTTCTCAAAAACACAAGAAAATGATATTTAAGTGATTCGAAGTGAAATATTAAAAATACATAGTTTGTCAGTTAAAATAAAAGTATTTTTTATAAGAATAGTTACAAAACATTGTAATCACCAAAGAATATAGGGAACATCATATCCTCACATCTCTCAAGGTCTGGTTCAGGTAAACCTTTACAACTCCCAACCCCACACTACTGCCCTCAGAATCAAGCCATACAAATATATCTCTTGTTCCAATAATTTTATTGGTCTTTTTAACAAATTTCACAACCATATCCTGTTTTTATTCATTCATACTTAATACTTGGCCAATGTAATACTGTTTAGTTTTCTTGTTTTTTCTCTTCAATCAATATCCAAGATCCAACATTTATTTTCCCTGTTGTCATTTCTTCTTATCTTTCGTTTTCCCTTACATATTCTATAACTTCTTCTAACCACTCCCCATAACTTCCTAGGCGGCTGTGATCCTCAAAAATTAGTTCATTATCTTCACCCTCTGATGATTCAGAGGGATATTGAACTTTCTTGCCTTTTTTTTCCACTTACATGTATCTTGTTTCTTGCTTACTTTTCGAGTCTTATTAGAACTAAGAACAGCTTCTACATTCTTTCCTGGCTCAACAAAAACTTGTCTCCTTTTTCCAACTGTTCCTTTCCCCCCTTTTCTCACAGATTGAATCACTTCCTGGAAAGAGAAGCTGACTGTGTCTCTGCAAGAACTGCAATTAGATTCAGTGTATATATCAGTATCTGCAGCAGATCATTCAGAGATTATATTTGAAATTCTGGATGCCATACTGATGTGGTAGTTTGATCTGAGTTAGATGGTTGAACTGTGGAAGATGTCAGCACTTCAGCAGATGGTATCATTTTAAGTACTTCTTCTTTGTCAAATAGATATATAGCCTACCATACTTCCTGAAACCTGAGCGCATAGCCTACATTTCTCTACATTCGGTTGAATTGTTTCCACCAACTTTTTTTTAGGAGAGAAGGAAATTCTTCCTTAGTAAGGCCAGTTACAGTTGGCTTTTTTAATTTCCAGTCCATCGACAGCCTCCTCCATGCCTGTATTAAAGAACCAAATAGATAATCAAAAGGTTGACACAAATGGGTTGAGTTTGGTAGGAGAAAGATGTTTATATAATATCATTATTGATACAAGCATCAAGTATACCATAGCTCAGATGTAAAATGAGGTCTCCCAACAGAATCTTTTTTACCTGCCTCTTTTTAAGGTAAGGTAAAGCAATCTGGAAAAACCATTCCTCCAATATCTGTCGATCAAACCATCCATGTGATGACATATTATATTGAGATGGAGGTGGCCCACCCTACCTCCACTTATCCCACATTGATTCAGAATTGTAGACTGTATAGGGAGGTATTAATTTTCCACAGGCCATACCAGCAAACATGCGTGAGATAACCCCTTTAGTCGTGGTCATCTTTCTTTCAACTCTCTCTTGTCCCTTTTTGGCATTTCCACATCTTTTCCCAACATCATCATTCATACATGTTTCATCATAATTCAAGATATTCTCTGTAGGCACATTTTCAACACTTTTCTTCAAATTTTCAAAATATATTTTTAAGTCCTCTTTACCAATTTCTGCTCTTGAATTGCATATGTTTGGAATCATTCTGCTTTCCAGGATATTACACTTCCAAAATGACCATAGCCAATCAATGCCAAGATAGTTATTCTTAAATTTGGTAACTATTTTGCCCTGCCAGTCTAAATATTGCTTCACAACACATTTGAGTAAAAAGTTATCCATTGGAAAACTCCATTCAGCACATTTCACTAAATAAGCAGAGCGATTCTTCCTCCTTTTGGTCCAATGCTCTAGGTCCACCCAGAAACTTATTGTGTCTGTTTTTTAGTTTGTTCTGAAGAGTTTCTCTTCCCACATTGAGCATTTCAGCTGCTCTATTAACTTAGTAACCTTCTTGGTTAATGGCATTAATAGCCGCTTCCATTTTAGCATCGTTATAGTTCCAATAAATTCTACTTCCTCACTTTCTTTTATAATTCCTCATGTTTACTGCATCTGGCAACTTCACTCATAAAATCAATTACCGCTCTGAAAAATAACATAAAATAATCATAAATGTAAAAAAGGAGAAAATAAAAAAAACATTATTTATATTTACACCTGTATTTCCAAATATATCCCAAAGTCACCCAGCATACTTGAGATGCCCAAATTCCTCCCACTTTTTAATGAAAATGTGATGGAAAAGGAAAAGGGTTATTGAAAATATTTTCATCATTTGAAAGAGGTTAATATTAAGAGTTTTTCTGTTCCAATATAGGTACTATCAAAAAATGTATCATTTATTTAAAATTAGTACGTTGTGTGTGGTGTGTACAATTTTTCAACTTTAATTTTTTAGGATGTATTATTTGAGCATTTTGAAAAATTCTGGCCCCTTTTCTAATTAAATTTGGACCTTATACTTTTCGTGGAGATTCTCTATGAACTAAGGAATTTTTTAGTGTTGAGGTATTTTTGTCCGACTGATCATTTTGGCGCAACACACGATGGAAAACATTTTTTGAAAAAATATCCAAAGTTAAGGTGGAAAAAAAATCGGTGTGTTTTGAGCCCTTCCAAGATTTTTGGCTGATGGATTTTTTTTCTCTTTTTGTTAAGTAGCTATATCTTCAGTGGAGGACAGAGAAAAAATCTGAATCTTAACCCACAAAGACTTCTATTTGTTGAACGTCATACCAAAATTTGATCATTTTGTTCTGCAGAATAAGAAACATATTTGAGCTTAAAGTTGAACCAAATTCTTGGTTTCCTGTTCATTTTGATGGTCAGTTTAAACTACCTTAGATTTAATCGAATACTGTATACTTAGGTGTCAATTGGAAGAAAATGATAGCCATACTAATAAAAATCTAGTGTAAAAGTAAAGACTAGTGTAACAGTGTCTGGGGACAGGAGGGGTGTGGGGGAGTGAGGGGTGGAAGGTGTAGGTAAGAAATAAAACATTTCTTTTAGTCATTTTTTAAAATTAATAAAACTATATATTTAAAAGCGCTGAAAACAAATATAGCTCCTAAATTAAATTTACTACAAAACACAAATGATAAATCTTTTTAGTTAGGTATTTGAATGTAATTTTTATCTCAACTTGCGTGACCATAAATGTCACTGCAAGCACAGTCACATTCAGATTTGGCTCTCGTAACTATTTACTGGATTTTCTGGATCAACTTGTTTCTCTGAAGAAGTACCACTTCATTTCTAAAGCACATTCTAGTTATATAAAACACAAGAAGAATATTTTAGAACTTATTATTATTAGCACCGCGTCTTACTACCCGTTTGGGTTATACACACTTACGCTAATGTGTAATGGTAGGGTGATTGTGAGAATGAAATGAAGGACCTACAGTTTAACGTGGAATCCGAACCACGGTGGAGGCTTGGCATTCTCCACATTCACAAGATGTTTTTAGAACTTAATAGATGCTTAGTTGCAGGGGATTTTTTAAGAACTTCTCATTTGTGATTCAAGATGAGATCCAAAGTTTTCTTCGGGTAAATGACCAAGTAACTTTACATCCTTTTGTAATGTACTACAAATACCCATTCAATCAATCTCTGATATCAATAAGTTTTTGTGTGATAAGTGACTGTATGAACCATAACACTACAGCATTATACTTTTCAAAACACTCTGGTAACTTAACACAGATAAAAAAGCATGTCACCTTTTGTATATAAAATCATATACTTTTCTGATGGAGCTACTGGGCGGTACAAATAAAAAAAAATCCTCAACTTGTGTTATCATAAACTTAAGAAAGACTTTGATCTTGATTCAGAGTGGAAATTTTTTGGGACAACTCATAAGAAAGGGCCATGGGGTGGAATTAACAGGACAGCCATACGGCCAGTGTCTAAGGTAAGCCTGCAAAGAGTGACAGAAAATCCCATACTGACACCTTGTAAGATGTTTACTCTCTACATAAAAAACATTGGAGGTATTTCCTTCTTGTATGTTAGTGAAATTAAACTGTTGAGTCAAATGCTGGACTTCTAGAAGAGCATTTTGCTAATATTGAGACTTTATTGAACACAACACAGAAGCATCAATTTGTACCTTTCATAGAGTAGGCCTACTCGTGTCCATTTAAGATTTAGCCTTTCTCTGTATTTTTATAATTATATTTATTCTTATGTTTATTTATAGTGTGCCATGAAACACACATTGTATGTTGTTATGCCATCATCTATGTATTGTCCTATCTAACAAACTGGAGTTTTTTTTTGCCTGGGGTTTGTGTAGAGTATGTCACTCTACCATCACCGTGCGCTTTTGGACTTTGGGCCCACTGTGTGTGGCACTAGAGTGCAGATCATGCGGTCTTGCTCTCCGGCTCCCACATGCGCTGGACCACAGTTCTAATCATTTTTATTCCGTTATTCGAACATGACAGTTCACCGGACTGACATTTCACGGGTCAGTCCTCTGCAGTCACTATACCATGTAAAACAAACCCAACGACAGTTTGTTTACCAAAGCCAACTAATTAATCTGGTCAATAAATAGGTCCAAAACTTCAAGTGTTGTTGTTTTTCTTTTAACCAACATTAACCAGAATATTTAAGCTGCAGCTCTTTTTATGGATTTAATGAAAGCCTTTGATTGTGTAATCATGAAATATTGATACTAAAACTATACAATATAAGGTGTTAGAGGCAGAGGTGGGCTGGTATGCTCCCATCAGCCCGGGACTACAAATATGATGGCCGGGCCGGGCCGGGCCACTCTCTGCTAATTCACTCAGACCTTGACACGCACCACCTCAAACTTTTACTAAACTTTTTACATGTTACTACCAGTCTACCACCAAGTTATTATTCCATGTAAACTGTTACTTTTTAAGATATAAAATGCTTAAATGTTTTTTCTGAGGCTCCACAAAGGAGTGAAGTATTAAGGAAAATAGTCATAGCTGTATAATCAACATATCACTTGCACATTTTTACCACATCTCAATCAAAGGGTGAGTTAAGGAAAAATGTTGTAGTCTATAAACCTTGCTTACCTCTTGAGAGACACTAAAATTAAATTAGTTTTGTTTATTAACATATTTTTAATTGTAAAGCCATTGCTTTATCAACTGAGCATTATGATCTTAGACAGAGAAGTTACCAGGAGTCTCTTTTTTATAATTAAACCTCAAAGTATGATCTAAATAGCTGTGAAAGAAAAATAGTAGCATTTTAATCTGCTAATATGTTTATCTTGATTTATAAATTACATAATTATAGCTAAGTGCGGCTAATTTAAAACACATTATATGTTGACACTATACATCCTAACATATTTGCACCTTTGTAGGGATGAAGAAGGTGCTTCACCCAAATAACAGTTACATAAAAAATGTCAAGACTGCAATATAAATTCAACAAACTAACAATTTTACAGTTGTGATACAAGCTGGCAGAAAACCTGCCTGTGGTCACATAGATGAATTCAACTCTTCCAGTATCAGTGAAGTTGCCTTTTTAATCAATTTTCAGAAAAAGGACAGTTTTGAAAACTTATAGGCGGCAAAGGTGACCTGGCGGTATAGGGGTAAGGTGTCAGACTTCTATGCTGGCGGCCGGGGTTCAATCCTCGGTCCTGGCACAGATTTATCTGATTACCAAACCCTTCCTTCACCTCTGACAAGACATCTTGTGAATGTGGGGAATGCCAGGCCTCCACCGTGGTTCGGATTCTACGTTAAACTGTAGGTCCTCCATTTCATCTCACAATCACCCTAACACTACACATTAGCGTAAGTGCGTATAACCCGAACGGGTAGTAAGACGCGGTAATAATAATAATAATAATAATAATAGGCGGCAAAGAATTTCTGAAACTCATAGATCTTATGACACACTTCAATATCTTATGCTATTCCCACAAGGCAAAAATGGCTACTAAAACTTCATTTTAATCGACCGAGGGAAATAAAAAAATAACTTACAATGAATTACAACTTTTCAATCAGTTCTTGGTGGATATGTATGCTAAGATCAAAACTGAATGACCTAACTTTATTTGACACAATCACTTAAAGCTCAGGATACTGGTAGAGGACTACATTCATCTTAGAGATGCATTCAACAGTGACAGCAACAATCAAAGGGTTTAAAAACCCTTCATTCTTACCTCTTATTTATCGAGAGAACCCCACTGATATGTGTATGACAAAATCCAAGATGCCCTAACATATGTCCAAAAATACAAAAAGCCTCATTTGTCTATAACCATTCAAATGGGAAGACATAACCAATTTAGCTCTTTGCTGAACAATAACCCCATGACAGACACAGTATTGTTTCCCAAGTTTTCCATTTGAAAGTTGAGGCAATGATAAAGCTGCTGACTAAAGGTGAGATTATAGGTTCCATAAAATGTCACATGCACTACAATGAATGCCATAAGATAGGTCTTCCTTATGGCCATTTGCTCATTTGGTTATACAAGAATATTGAACCAATCTTCATCAACTTCTTCTCAGCCAAACTGCCAGACCCCCAGATAGACCCTGTCCTCTTCGACATATCTTCAAACATGATTGATGGACCCCATGGAATTGAACTCTCCTTGCATGCTCTAAGAAATATCCCAAACCCTTTGTCAAGGATACTCAGATAGGAAGTGACAGATACACTAGTGAACTAGGTGGAGCTACTTTTCAAATGTTGACTAAACATAGTCGCATAACAATTGAAAACAATTGGGTGGTACCTTATTCCCCAGGACATTCAAGGCCCACATCAATGTTGAGATTTGCAATTTAGTCAATTCCATCAAATATGTAATTAAACGAGTGATCACGTCACATTCACAATTGGAAACAAAAAGTACAAGATTTTGAAGTAGCAGATTGGCTGATACATCATCCCATCTGAGCCGGTTGGGGGGATACTATCATTCCAATACATGACAGAAACACCACTGATGAGCACTTGGCAGCTCACTTGGACAATGATGTTCACCTTGACCACCAATACAACACTAACAACTTTCTATGAGTTATATTTCGAGGGTGATTTTGATAAGACTCTTCTTTACAATGAAGTTCAATATTACTACACATGGAATAACAAAAAGTTCTCACGGCGTAAACAAGGAGCTTCTCTGGTTGATGGTTTTCTTGGAATCAGAAAGAGAAAGATTGTACATTGTTAATCCATGTGAAAGGTCCCACTTCCTCTGAATCACTAAGAACAGTCAATGGCTATGTGTACCCTAATTAACGATTAGCCTGCAATGCTCATGATTCTGGAGGATGACATACACCGGCAATAAACTCTGTTCGAATCTGCTGTCGGCAATCCTCCGCAGGGACTAAGGGAGATGTTTGTTGTCATGTTGGGCTTTTGTGAAGCGTCAGATCCACTTCAGTTGTGGCTTGGTCATAGAGACGAACTATCTGATATATATCACAGGCATTGCAGCCACATTACTTCAAGGAGGTAGAACTGTACATTCCACTTTTAAGTTACTCATCAACTTAACTTTCACAGACGGTGATCTGGCGGTCTAGGGGTAAGGTGTCAGACTTCTGTACTGGCAGCCGGGGTTCAATCCTCAGTCCTGGCACAGATTTATCTGATTACCAGACCCTTCCTTCACCTCTGACAAGACATCTTGTGAATGCAGGGAATGCCAAGCCTCCACCGTGGTTTGGATTCCACGTTAAACTGTAGGTCCTTCATTTCATCCCACAATCACCCTACCATTACACATTAATGTAAGTGCGTATAACCCGAACGGGTAGTAAGACGCGGTGCTAATAATAATAATAATAATAATAATAATAATAATAATAATTTTCACAGACAACCTTATAATATGCAACATCAAGAAGGGTATTGTTCACGGTAGGAATGCATCTTGATTGTGTGGGACGAATGTATAATGTCAGCCCTTGAATCCTTAGACAGAACACTATAAAATATCTGGGCCAAATCCTTCCAATTGTTCCTAGAAACACAAGGTGGACAAGGTCAAGGCTTCTGTAAGATTCTCTTTAATTCGGAGGCAAGTTGATAAGCTCAAATTATCTGTGCACATTTGTGTCCATTTGAAAGGTGACTGTAAGGCCAAGAAATTTTCTCACATTCTTATCCAAATTGTTAATGGGAATCTAAAGGAGCTAAATGATGAGGTGGATATGTAGGTTAATCAAACCTAAGAATGACTGTTAATACTTTGGATGAACTTACTGTTAAAACATACCCAGATATGGCATATTTAAAGGAAAATAACCTATATTAGTTTTGTGAACAAGTCATCTTAGATCCTAAAGCAAATTTGTCAATAACATCAATACAAAGATGACAGGCCTGTTTGAAGCTGAAGAGAAAACATACCTTTTGTGAGCACATGCTGATTACTCACCTTTAAATATAGAGAAATTATATGGTTGTGACATGAATAATTTTTATGACGGAGAAGGGAGGGGTTCTTCCTGTGGTGGCTTGGGGCAAAGCCCCCAAACAGGAGCCGATAAGGACTTTTTTTTTTAACAAAGACCCGTAGTAAAGCAATTTAAAGTGTTTTAAAACATTATTGAGGTCGTAGGTTGTATAAATCGTTTAGGGCTCCAATAATATAGTAACCCAGGCATTGGGTATTAATAATTATTAACAATACTTGCTCAGGTGCTGAAATATGGTGGCATACATATTCAATACATTTCATTCAGAATTATTTGTTAAAAGTCTCACAACCGAAAGAAAATCACTTTAGAAATCAGTAAAATGTTATTTATTTTTTGAAAGTGAAACTGGGAATCATGCTGGAATTTTTTTCTAAATGTTGAGTGGTCAACCACCTCTTAACATTAAATTAGGTTTGTTAAATTGTTTCTTCATATTTCATTCTAGAAATGGATGCTGACTTGTACGATGAATTTGGCAATTACATTGGCCCGGAGCTGGAGTCCGAGGATGAGGAGGAAGAATCCTTTTCAGAAAGACAGCCAGACACTCAAGAATATGATGTGAGCTCCCACTATTTATTTGTAATTTGTATAGGGCACCCACTGTAGTAGAAGTAGTATCTGATAGTAAAAGTTACAATACATCCATTCACCAAAAAGTATGATCTGCCAGACCAGATGTTGATTGGTTGTTACTTTTGGCCGTCACAATATCCACACAAACAATAAAAAAAATTATTAACACTTTTTTACATTATTTAAATTCAATCCTATGAAAATAACCAGTGAATATTTCTTTTTTGTCTTTGGTTCACTTAAAAAATTCTTTTCAAATGAGAGCTTCTAAAATGTGGTAGGTTCTTCTGAAATTAAGATGGCGAACCAGTATAGACAAGGACACTTGATGAAGTCTGGACCACCAAGAAGGTTGTGTTCTTACTCTGTTAAAAAAAAAATTAAACTCATATTTTGTATGTCTCCCTCTCTCTCTATAAATTGTCAAAAACACTTATTTTTTTGGTGGCCAGTTTTAACCAGATACGAGTGTGGATATAATATGTTTTAGTTTATTATTTTGTGTACTATAATATCTCTTGTTGCCACAATTGCCAAACAAGACACAATAGTTTTATTTATATATTTTGTTCTTTCATTAAATTACAAGAACACTAAATACAGTTTTAATAAGAAAATATTAATTTATTTTGAAATAAATTGACATTATTGACTTTATCAATGTTTGAATAAAGGACCTTCTGCTATCTTTCAGATACCACCGTCCAACCAACTACTCTATAGTTGGTGTTTACAAACCATATTCATGGTGTTAAAATTATTGTAATAGTACTAATTTATGGTTATTTTGGTATTATTATATATAAAGCCTCCTAAATGCCAGTAATTCTAATTGATTATTTAAGATAAATGAACAAACACACAATTACCTGTGTTTCATATGAGCTTATTGAACAAATCCTTCTCACATCTATAGACAAAAATTTGTTCTATTTTGAAAACTTTTTTTTCTTTCTCTCTCTCGTACAATTAGCAGGCAACTATTCTATCTCAGTCCGAGTCATGCTCATGGCGTTGATTTTTTTCATAGCACTATCCACATTTTCCTGGTCACCAAGTGATCAGACTAGATTAACTTAATCAGCGTGTGTCTTATGATTGTTGAAGTGACCTCTCCCACATTGGTGCTTTATGCACACTCACCACCTCTCACACATGGGTGCTGTATACACACTCACCACCTCTCACACATTGGTGCTTTATACACACTCACCACCTCTCATACATTGGTGCTGTATAGACACTCACCAACTCTCCCACATTGGTGCTTTATGCACACTCACCACCTCTCACACATTGGTGCTTTATACACACTCACCACCTCTCATACATTGGTGATTTATACACACACACCACCTCTCCCACATTGGTGCTTTATACACACTCACCACCTCTCCCACATTGGTGCTTTATACACACACACCACCTCTCCCACATTGGTGCTTTATGCACACTCACCACCTCTCACACATTGGTGCTTTATACACACTCACCACCTCTCACACATTGGTGCTTTATACACACTCACCACCTCTCATACATTGGTGATTTATACACACTCACCACCTCTCCCACATTGGTGCTTTATACACACTCACCACCTCTCATACATTGGTGCTTTATATATGCTCTCCACCTCTCCCACATCGGTGCTGTACACACACTCACCATCTCTCACACATTGGTACTTTATACACACTCACCACCTCTCACACATTGGTGCTGTACACACACTCACCACCTCTCACACATTGGTGCTTTACACACACTCACCACACCTCACACATTGGTGCTGTACACACACTCACCATCTCTCACAGATTGGTGCTTTATCATCGTTCTATGATTGGTGCTTTCAGTAATGTACAGTTTTTATTTTCACATATATGTTATCTGCAGATGCTACCTCCCTTAGATATTGCTAATACTGATGATAATGACAAATTAATATAGTTATATTTTCTATAAGTCTCTATCTTTGAAATTATTGTATTGTATATGCTACATTTGCTGTGAAAAGCAGGTGGGAGAACAGTGATTAAAATTACACTCTGTGTATGACTCTAGGAACTGATAGCCATATTTGCGCTAGGTGCCTGTATCATTGATGAAATCATCATCATCATGATCAACTGCCTGTGGCCAGGTCAGTTTAGTAAAATGCCTCCATCTTCCTCTATCCTTCCACCACTCTTCCTCCTTCAATTGCTTCCATTCTTCTCTCACTTGAACAATTTATGTTGTCTGCTCCTCCCATCTCTCTATTATCTCATGTGCTCCTTGTACTCCCACTCTTGCCTGGATAACTTCATTCCTAATCCAGTTCTTCTTCGTGACAGCTAACATGCTCCTCAGAATCTTCATTCCCATGGCCTCCACAAGGCTGTCCTCTTCTAATTACTTCCTATCTACTTCCACCTTTCAGCTAATCAAACTTCCAAGATATTTTAAATTCTGCACTTATCTCAGTTCTACTTCATCCAACCTTATAGCTTGATTAGGCTTTATCCTCTTCTTTGTCATTACCATCACTTCACACTTCACCATGCTAAAATTTATTCATCACTCTACCACTTCCTCATTCCATTCTTGTAGTTGTTCCTGTACTTCCTCTTATGTCTCTCTCAATACCATAAAGTCATCAGAAAACATCATGGCTTTCATTATTTCCTCTCCAAATTTTCCTGCCACTTTGTTCTTGACCATTTCCATTAGCATTATAAGTTGTAATGGTGAAAGGGCACTCCCTTTCTTCACTTCTTATATTATTTGGGACCACTCTTCATTTTAACCCAACTGGGCATTTCTCTGTGATTGGGTACATATCAGGGTAACAAAACTTAAAACCAATATTTTTTAAATCGAAGTCGATTTTTTTAAAATTTGTGCACACACTTCATATAAAATCAGTAAATATATTAACAGAGATCATTTATCAAAAATCTAACATAAAAAATATCAAAATTTGTTGATAAGTGAGGGAATAATGTTGTTTTATGAGGAAATGATATTGCATATTGAAAGCATGATTTATATGGGTATTATACAAAACATTTCTTGTGTGCTAGGCGATACAATTATTCCTAGATATTTGACACCATAACTTCATTATAAATAGATAAAAAAATTAACTAAGCCGGCTAAGCTTGATTTACAGTAAATGCATCAGTTCAAGACCAGGAAAATAAAACTGGCTGATTCTGTCGTCACAAGGGATAGGTCCTAACATTTTCTGCTTCACATCATGTATATTGTACTCAAATACATCTTGTTTGGTTGACCACTTATATTGTCCAGGCCCTGTAGGCTCCATTGCATTTACTAATATTCCACTTTCATTCAGCTTGATCACTTCTGGGTACACATTGTGGTCATATTTGACAAGAACCCAATCACTGATTGTCAAGTCCAAGTTTGCATTTCAAACAAGAGAGCTAGCTAACTAACTACTTAAAATATACAGTGCTCATTTCAGACTAACTACTTAAAATATACAGTGCTCATTTCAGACTAAAATTTTAAATAAACCTAAAACTCAAATCAATTAAGATGACAGCAATTAAACTTGAGCTCCAGCTGAGCAGGTCTTTTACACACCAATAGAACAACTCTCCTGTTGTCCTCTTCTCATTAAATTATCTCTATTCCCGCTTTTCACCTAATCAAATTTCCCAGATATTTTACTTGCTTTAACTTTCTCAGACCTACTTTATTCAACTTTATAGCTTTACTAATAATTTGTTTACATACAAGATTTAGTTTTTTAAAAATAAATATTAGAGTTGTTAATTGAGCATAGCATCACTGTAATAACCATAAAAATAAATAAATTGGTAAAAAATTATATCTCACCCTCATCAAAAGAAGTCCAATTGTTAGGAGTTAATGAATCTGAAATTTTAGTTGGAAGTTCCCTCTTTACCAGGCGTACAATTTTCATTGGGGTGCTGATGAGCATGCCTCATACTAAAATTTTTGCACTTATTTGAAGAGCATTCAAAACAACTTAAAGACCTGAACACCAACGAAGAAATACTCCTACACTACACCACTTGATGGACCTTCATTACACCAAACAAGGAACATACAACTTTAGATAAAAGAACATCCATGTTTTCGACTTCTTTATTTGAAATAGTCATCAAGTGTGCCCCAGAACACTGTTCCTTTAAAACTGATACAAGGTTTTGAAAATTGGCAATATCTTTTCCTTCTGCAACAGCTTTGTCAGCCGTTCTCTTTAATGTCCCTCCTATGCCATCAGGTGCTCCTTTTCCATGACCTGCCTCTGAATAATTCCAAGTAAAATCTGTGACTTTTGGCAGAAATTCTTGAATGTAGTGAGAGAGGATGTGAAACATATTTTTTTTTGTATTGGGTTATTGGTCCATTACTTAACACATGCACAACTTTGAGATAGTCATCATGTTCTTCTAAAGCCCAGTTAAAAACAAGTTTCATGTGTGTCCATATTGCTGCTGGATCATACCTAGTAGATTCAGGCCCGTATGAAAGGATGATGCTAAGCACGGCCAAAGTCTAAACAAAGTACTAGCAAAGCATAAGCAAAGCATGGGTATAGTCTGGCAGGTGCCTTGCTAGAACATTTGGCGACCAGTCACGTGATAAAATCATACACAGAGGTACCACACCCCAGTAGGAAATAAAATTCTTTACATCCACTGCCTTCTATAGTGATGATTTTGCTAATAAAGTTAACAAACCTGATCATAAATTCCCAAATAATTCTGGAAATGGTGGAAAAACATAAACAACCACCTTTTAATGAGGATGGGTGAATATATTTATTGTAGCAAATCAAGACTCATACGATTATAGAAAATAAAAAACTGGATGTAGGGAGTTTTTTCGTAGCTGCGAAGAAATAACCACTAACCAAGAGTTTCAACTATGGTAATTATCAAAAGGTGAGTGGTTTTTGTAGGCCTTTCATTTGGATCTGTCATACTATAGGCCTACCAATGAATATCAATAAAGAAGTTAGTTTATTAATAATATTAATTGCTAGTAAAATAAAATCTTTCAAGTTCTTCACGATTGTGGTACACTCTAAACTTAACATCGAAAGAGTTTGCTTTCTTTTACGCACAAAGATCAAGCTATAAATGATTTTGGTTGTAAGAAAAGTAGAAGTTAGTTAATAATGTTATTAAAACAATTTTAAAATTTTCTTATATTAAGTCATAAAAACTGAGGGAGGGGGTTCACAAATTAGAGGTATTTAATAAAAGTATATTTTTGTCATTATGAGCTACATTAAAAAAAGTGTTTTTACTATTAACACACTATCTATTATTTGGGCCTACATTATTATGATGGTTTAAATGAAAATTTAGGCCTAAATATCAAAATTTCAGAAATGCTTAAACATCCATAGGTATTGACAAGTCGAGTACCAAACCTGAACAATTTTAGCCAATCTTTTCCTCTTTTAAAACTCACAAAATCACAAATTTTATTAACACACTCAAGAATACAATAAATACACTACTAAATTTAAGATTATGTATTAAAAAACTTTATCAGGTCTATAGTAACTAGGCCGAAGAGACGCAGAAACAATATTGTTTAAACATTTAAAAAAATTTACTCATAGTTTTAAATTTTTTAGTTGGTATCTCAAGTTAAATATATTTTAGGCCTATTATACAGTATGGTTTTAGGCATTATTCCTGAAATCTCTCTCAATCAAACAAAAGTATTTAATTATTTAACCAACTATTATTTTTATGAGACTCATTCATTAGTAATTTATTGTGTAGGGAGGACCACATTACATTACCCTGCAGTCAAGCCTTGAAATACAGGTAAACATTTGAAAGCATAAAAAGTTACTCTCTACTTTTATCTCTCATGTAAGGCTGTTTAGTACAGGTAGGTCTTCTAAGGCCTAGTCCAGTATTATTCTGCACTATCAAATAAGTTTTGTTATATTATGTAAACACATATTGAAATAAGTAGTCCATATTGGCAAAGGTACACATAACTGGTCACACATAACCTGCATTTTCTATTTTAAATATTAATAAATAATCGATTTATCACTGTTATTACACTCACGAGGGAATGACAAATACAATAATATGCCAAAAGTTTTATTATTGACTAGATTTATATCTATAAAATTAATACATTCACTAATTCTTTTTTTACACTTATGCCTATTCATATTGAGTATAAAATTGGAAACATTATTCAAGATTATGCCTAAAACATATAATTTTTAAAAAAATCTTTCAATAAATCATTATTTAAATATAATCTGATTCAGCATATTTTTAGAGTGTAATGGTAGCAATAAAATTGTGACTTATTGTTACTTTAGAAAAAAAAGTGACCTTGATGTGAATAATTTTGTTTAACATCCTACCAAACCCAATTGTCAGTAGTTTTTATAAAAGTTTGTTAATATCTGTTTGGAAACAGGAGCACCACCACCTGGATGTTCAGCAAGACCTCAAGTGTCTCTTCGCCATGTTTTACTTCTTAGCTTTTGTATTGTTCCAAATTAAGTCCCTCATTTAGTTTTTTCACTTTTTAAACTACTTGTTTTGGTTCAATAAATATAGCTCTCCTCACTTTACTTTTTCCATCATTTCATCATTTTTTGAGTTCTCAATATTAAAACTTTTCCGTCTCAGCACTCTGTATTTTGTAAAGAAGGTAACTGTACAATGGATTAAGGTCATCTAGTTCACTGTAGCACTCTAAAGGTCAATGATTTTATCACTTCACAATGGAATACAAGAAATTCAGTATCCTGGCCAAAAGCAATCAACCAATATTTTAGATACATTTTATGGATATTGTTATAATTTTGGTCTACAAATACTACTACACAAATAAATTGTACAGTGCACCACACAGACTCTCTCAATCTGTCTGAAACAAAATAGTGACATTTATTTATAAATATTCCTACAAAGACTATATATATAAACACTATATGAAATAATGTTAACTGTTACAGAAACATACAGAAAAAAACTCTTAAAAAATAACTAATCTGTTCACCAATTAGTCTAATCAATTTCTTGGACCTCATTTTTTTTAAATGCCAAAATCACAGAAACTGTTAGTTTTATAAAAATATATTTTAGCTGAGTTTTTTTAAATATTACTTTAACTTAGAAATAAGTTATTTCACATCTCAAATAACAGCAAAATATGTTTAAAATTGGAATTATCTACAAATGTAAAATACCCTCAAAGTAATTTTCATTTGAAAATGTGAGTTGCCATTTTGTTAATCACATTAAACAGCGCCTAGATTTGAAATTTATTAAAAATGGTTAATCAATTTAGTGAAAATTAATTTTTCTCTTTTCTCCCTTAAGTAAACTATCCTTTCACCCTCTATTCAAGGGTTTGATAGATAGTTCAAAAAACTCCTCTTATAAACCCCTTGTTATTAAGATTTAGCCTAATTGGTATAATGGATTAGGCTCTAACTCCAGTAAAAGACAGACTGAATTACAAAAAAGTATTACATTTTCTTGATACGGAAATATTAGGGAATTAAAATACTAGGCTAAAACATAATAATTTCATGCTAAAATAACTTATAACAATGTTTGTTTATTAACGTATAATATTTTATTTTTATTTGTAATCAATTTAAAAAAACTTTATATTAAATAAGGGGGTGTTCAGGTATTACATAAGAACTAGTAGGGTGTGCGAAACTTCGACACCAGCTTCAACCATTATAAATCTTCGCCACAAACGGTCAATTATTGTCATTCTGAGCTGTTATGTACAGTACTAAACAATATTCATACAACAAAAATCTAAATTGAATTGTAAATTTGTAATTTGTAAATGGATAACTTGATTTATTAGAATTAAACTAAATATCACAAACAATTGTGCAATAAAACATTTTCAAGTAATTTTAAGTGCATACAGCTATATATATAACAAAAATATATTTTTTCAAGCATAAAACAACCAACCAAAAAATATTCAAACCTTTATTTGGCTTTGAAAATATTTCCTTTATTTGATTCGAGTTTGCTTTGAATTGAAAAAGTGGACTATGCACACCCATAATAAGCACATATTTGATTTTTGGCCATTTTGGACCACCTAATCTCCTCTTGTAAGCAAAAAAAAGCAAAAGCCACCTTCTTTCTTATGTAATGTTTTTGACTTTTTTTATATATCATTTGATCACAGAACTAACAATGGTTTCTTATGGAATTTATAAATTGCTGGTAATTATTAATGAAAAGATGTAAATTAATGGTGTTAAATAATTCACAATAAACACTTTTCTACAATTAATTTAAGTTTATTGTATTACACAGGTAAAGTTTGAAATTTAAAAAAAAATTATACACATTATAATTTCCACTCGACTGAAACTATAAAAAAAAAGTAGGCTATGTGCCACTTTCCATTCTTGCCCATCTTTCTCTCTTACATAAGCATTGTTCTGAGTCCCCCCTCTCAGCAAAAATAAGCAATGCTCAAACCCCTCTCCCCCGTAAGGTGCTTAGACAATACCTGAATGCCCCCTAATATTGTATCTTAAAGCTTGTGTTACTAATTTTATTCCTACTTTTCATTTATTTTTGTATCATTATTATTAATTTTGTCCAATCTACACTCAACAGCATTGTAAAAATCTAGCTTCTTCTTGCATGTTGAAAAAGTTGATTAGTTTGGCCACATCCTCACTTTTTCTCTTAGCTTACATGATCATCTAGTGCTCTATTGGTGCTATGTGCATTATTATAAATATCATAGATATGGGAAAAATAAAAATAAACCCATGTACACACTTTCTGGAGAATATGTTATTTTGCATTGCGATGTTGAATTGTTTGTAAATATGTGCTAGTGTTTTTATTATTGGTTCTTTTTTTACAATTCTTTCATTACTTAATCACAATTTACGTATTTAAAAAAATTAATTTTACCTTATGTGTGTACTTGAATTAAATTTTAACTTTGCTTTTATTTTTCAATTTTTAATAACTAGTTTTCATGATAATAAATCAAAGTATGCTCTTAAACAAATTGTGTGCTTTTTAAAGTCATCACCACTCCAGTCTCCTGTCTTTACTTTACCAAACTTTGCTTGACACTTTATATTATGTCACAACTTGATCATGTTATGAATTAATAACACTAATGCGCTAGGGGTAGGTAGGTTTAGTTTGGAGGAAGTATACCAGTATTTGTGGGGGGCAGAATGGAGAAACCACTCCAACAGGATTTGAACTCATTAGCAGCCCAGTCTATTATGAGAGTGATGTCTTGAACCATTCGACCACTGGATCGGAAGCCAGTGTACCATACTATTAAGTACCTTATATATAATTGGTCATGGACTAAACCAGGTAGTCTCACCAAAATACTTAAGTTCTTGTTCTCCACACAAATTAACTAAGAATCCGATTAATAAAATGTAAGTTTCTGTTCTTTTTATTTCTTGATTAGGTTATTGTTATTAAAAATTATATTTACTAGTTTTAGTAAGATTAGAATATTTGTAAATGGAACATAATTTACCACAAAATATGTTATTTATATAACAAATAAAATAATGTAGAGCCTTGATAACTGCAGAATTTATTTATGATTCAGGAAGCCATTTGAACAGATCATTTTAATTTAGTTTTTTTTGCCAGAGATCCAAAGAATAAAAATATTTTTTTTAAATAATTTATTTTCTTAATGATTTATAGAAAAAATAACTGTACACATGTTTTCATTTATTGAAAAATCGTAAATAAATATAATTTATCAAATACCGCTTTGAAGAAGCCAAGTCAGCTAAAAAGACACATCAGAAACTTAAGAAAATGGTTTAAATCTATTTGATTTTGGCTTGTCTCAAAAATTTAGATAATCTTTTATGATGTATGTGTCAATTACTAACACATTAACTCAAATGTTGGATGCAGTATACACCGATTCTTACAAAGATATATATTCACAAACTAAGAACAGATAAGGATTTAGAAGACTGATTAGGTATGTTTTCAACGCAAAAGTAAAATATAAGTCAACAATTCTGTTGCATAGTAAGATTTTATTAAGACAAAAAATATTTAGGAAATTTTCAAAATATAGCCTTAAAATGCCTTCTGTAAAAACATCTACTGCTGCATAAATAAGATGTGAGTTGTTTCAACACAATGTGACAAAATATTCTTTGTAACGGCACACAAGGCCAGTGAAGATAAAGATAAGACCCTGGGGGATTAAGTCCGGGCAATAAAGACAAGACCCTAGTGGATTAAGTCAGGGCAGTGAAGACAAGACCCTGGTCAAGTAGGTCCAGGCAGTGAAGACAAGAC